>OY755206.1:28702092-28997308 GCA_963576765.1 Draba incana
ACTTTAGCCAAACCGTGAAAACTAAGAAAACCCATCGTAGACGATACGACGATGGTGGGGTTGGCAGAACATATCACTTGGAGGGTGTACCAGATGTTTTCTATGATGTAGGTCGGATGGGTGGAAAAGTGAAGGAATCAACATGATATGATTTCAAGCATATGTAAGCTGCCCATATGTATATAATGCTAAATTGTAACTACTTTCAGCCATATGAGAGGTATATATATATATATATATATATATATATATATATATATATATATATATTAATTGAAAATATATATACAACTAATTAACGGGTGTACAGAATGTTAGAAGGCCAAATACGAGAAGCATTTCCTGAACTAAATGATGAAGAAGTTCAATTTTACCTAGAACGTGATTTTGTTGGCTGGATGCGGGAGAAGGTAAGAACCATGCATGAGAGTTATATTATATATATATATATATATATATATATATATATATATATATATATATATATATATATATATATATATATATATATATATATATATATATATATATATATATATATATACTAATTATTTCAATTTGACAATAGATGGCGAAGAAATCTCGACAAAGTTGGCCTTTATGGGTACATTGGGGCCCATTGCAAGCATAAAAACGAGTAAGATGTATTGTACTCGCAGCTTTATTTTTCACACATTTCAACATGGACAAAATAAAGCCACTGCAAATTATGGTATTCATGTCCCGGGCGATACAAACTTCTATGGTATTTTGAAAGAAATCATTGAGATTGAGTATGCTGGTGTGTTGAACTTGAAAAGTGTATTATTTTGTTGTCACTGGTTTGATCCATTCAATGGTCTCGGGGTTAGAACCAGCAAATTTGGAGTTGTTGATGTAAAAGGAAATAGGAGCTACACTGACAAGTTTGAGCCATTTGTTTTAGCATCTTAAGTAGAGCAAGTAGTCTTCATTCTTTACCCTCGTACTCGTGGACGACGGGATCAAGATTGGCTATCCGTGATTAAAGCTAACCCAAGGGGTCGAATTATCGGGGGGTTAGCAGCTGATGCTGATGATGATCAACCCCCAGTGCAACCCCCAGTGCAACCTGCAAGAACCAAAGAAGTTTCGATCCCTACAGAGGTAACCACCGATTTGACAAGAATTGACCCACTTCATAGTGGTCTTGATGTGATATTCGAGGATTCAGAAGGAAACGAAGATGAGTTTGATGAAGACGAAGAGGAAGATGAGGACGACGATGATGACGAAGATGGCGGAGTAGAACGTTATGTTTCTATCATGATGAAGAAGATTAATAAATTTAATATTAATTATGTCTATATATTAAGTATGTATTTTCGAGTGTGGTATAAAAAAAATATTTTTTTAAACAAGATATACAAGCATTTGCTACGTTTTTGCGAGGGATTCGTCGCAAATTCATCGCAAATGTTCAGAATTGCGACGGATTTGCGACGCATCCCTCGCAAAAACGTAGCAAATTCCTATACCCTAAACTCTAACCAATACATTATTTATACCGTTTAAATAGGCTCTTCTTCGAATATAAAAACATATCATAGAGGCTCTAATTGATATATAAAATTATTTGCATCAAATTACTTATTCCAAGTAATAAGAATAAGTAAAAAAACACTAAGGTTTAGGGTATAGGAATTTGCTACGTTTTTGCGAGGGATTCGTTGCAAATTCGTCGCAAATGTTCAGAATTGCGACAGATTTGCGACGAATTCCTCGCAAAAACGTAGCAAATTCCTATACCCTAAACTCTAACCAATACATTATTTATATCGTTTAAATTGGCTCTTCTTCGAATATAAAAACATATCATAGAGACCCTAATTGATATATAAAATTAGTTGCATCAATGTCCAAGTAATAAGAATAAGTAAAAAACACTAAGGTTTAGGGTATAGGAATTTGCTACGTTTTTGCGACGAATTCCTCGCAAACATATAGCAAATGCCTATACCCTAAACTCTAACCAATACATTATTTATACCGTTTAAATTGGCTCTTCTTCGAATATAAATGTATGAGTCGTCTAATAAATAACAATCCCTCTATAATTATTCAAATAAAAAACTTATCAAAACATTATCGAGAAACATATATAACGAAGTATCACATACATACACGTATACTAAGAATATGATCAACCTATCATTTTTGCCGATTTTACAAAAAACTTCAATTAGTAGACTAACTTTGCTTCATACATGCACTAAGGACCTAAACAAGTGTATATTTACCTTTTATGAATCATAATTTTGATCTAAAACATCCAAACCCCTAAGTATACCCTAAACCTCATTTGCGTGGGATTTGCGACGAACACGTCGCAAATGTGTAGCAATTGTTTATTTGCGAGGTATTTGCGACAATTTCGTCGCAAATCCATTGCTAAATTTGCTACACTTTTGCGACCATAATTACGGTCAACTCTATTAATTTATCGTACATTCACCTTGGGATTTACAGTTTGCGAGGCATTTGCGACGGTTTTTTTAATATTTGCGAGGCATTTGCGACGCTTCCTGCGCGGGAAACGAAAAGTTGTGGCGGCAAACATGCATTGGGTAAAATATTCGGCCCACTTTGCGACCGAATTGCGACGGAATTGCGAGGGAAAGTTTTTCCTATATATGCAATTCCAATCCCTCGCTCATTCCCCACATCTCTCTTCTCTCTCTACAAAAAATGTTTCTCTCTCTAACAAAAAGTTCCCTCAACCTTCTAAATCATTCTCGATCCCTGGACCTTCCAAATCATTCCCGACCTTATAAGGTAATTCTCTAAATTTTTCTTTTCTTTTATGAATTTTAAGTTTTTCTTCCGTATATAATTTATTAGTTAATTGTGGTTTATAGGAGAATGGTTAGGAATAATTAATTAGGAATGGAATTGTACTTGAGAATTGAGGATTAACTAATATTGATATTATAATAGTTTAAATTGTTAATTTACTAATTTTGTTAAATTATTTTGATGTTTAATGTTGATTAGGTTAATTTAATGTTATCATTAAAATTGTTAAAATCAATATTAGATTACATATTTTTTTAATATGCAATTACTAATTTCAGAAATTATAAAATTTATTTAGATGGAGGAGAACGAGTATACCGAGTACTTACAGCCCGGTGTTGGTCGTGGTAGAGGTCATTCACGACCAGGACATCATACACATTCCGCGCACGCCTCTGCTTCTGCCTCTGGTTCCAGGATTCCTGAGTCACAGCCGACGCCACCTCCCGAGGCAAACCCTGGACCAGTTCCTTCATGGGATGACATGACCTTGGGGTAGCTTCTCGTTAGTCCCGGACGGTAGGTTTTTCCCCATTTAGAACCTGACCCTACCAGCAACGCTGTGTGGTAAGTAATTTTTTTTACTTAGTTTTAATTTAATTTTGTTTAATAATTATTAATATATTTACACATAATATGGTTTTTATATATTTTTTTAGGTTTTGCAAAAATTCGGTCGGAAAGGATGTTAGAAAGATCATAGAGCGGGATTTCAAGATGTGTCACACGAGTTGGAAGTATGTTACCCAGGAGATCAAGGATCGGTGGTACAAATAATTCGCGGTAATTGTTTTTTATATATTTTTTCACTTTTATTTATTTATTCAATTTTGTAATTTTCTAACTTATGTTCTAATTTATGACAATTTGCAGCAAAAATACTATTGGGACCTCGCGATTAATGGTTTAGTTCGTGAGGAATTTGAGGAGAAAGCGAAGAAGTGGCAAAAGAATCCGGATCCGAAGGTATGTATGCCATCTTTCTTCGATCCCAATATTTGGGCTGGCCTTGTCGCCTGCTGGCAGTTGGAGACATCTCAGGAGAAGTCTGCCCAGTGCTCGTCTGCTCGATTGACGAAGGTTGGCGGTAGTGACCAGCCTTCAAAACACTGTTTGGGACAGATTTTTTATGCTCAGCATGTTGTTGACATTGTAAGTTATTAAATTTTTTACTTTCAATTTTTACGGTCACAAAAATCTCAACTTCTAATATGTTTTCATTTTCAGACCGTGGAAAAAGGAGTTTCCGCAACGATGCCAGAGGTTTGGGAGAAGACCCACCACAGGCGGGACGGGACATGGGTTGATGAACGTGTCCACAAGCTCCACGACGATGTCATTGACCGAGTCGAAGAACTCTCAACCCAGCTTATTCCCGATGGTCAACCTACTCAGATGACACCGATGGCGATCAACTGTGTCGCATCACAGGTAAAAACTTAATTTCCTTTTTAATATTAATATTTTTAAATATTTATTATACTATTAACATTTTTAAAAATAAAATTATATTATTATTATTTATGTAAAATTGTAAACTTTTAATTTTATTTTGTAGATGGCTCCTCGAACCCGTAAGGGAAAGATGGCTTTTACAGGATCTATCCGGACGGATGATCGGGGAGTGCCATTTTGTCCCGTTTCGAGATTTGCTTCTGATCCGCAAATAGCCAAGGAGCTCCAGGAAACAAAACAACGGCTCGGCGAAACGGAGAAAAAGTTAGAGAGGACTGTAACCGTCTATGATGATATGTTCGCGGAGTTAGCGAAGACGAACCCCGTCATTGCCGAGATTATGAGTAGGAGACAAGACGACGAAGGAGGCACATCGACCAGGGATCCGCTCGATAATATCAGATTCGATTAGATTTGTTTTCGGTTTTAGATTTATGTATTTTAATGTTTTATGTTAAACTTTATTTTATGTTTTATATTAAATTTAAAATATTTTCGAATTTGTTTTTTTAAATTATAAATTATTATTATTTTTTTTTTTTAATAAATCACATCGAAAACCCTCGCAAAACCGTCGCAAATAATAGCCGCAAATGCGTCGCAAAACTGTTTGACGCAAACATATCGCAAACAACTAGTCGCAATACCGTCGCAAATAGAAGTCGCAATACTGTCGCAAAACTATTCCACGCAAAACCGACGCAAAAAAGACGTCGTAATTACGTTGCAATTCCGTCGGAAAATGTTCCATGCTAAAAAGCCGCTAAGTCGACGCAAACATTTACCACGTAAAACCGATGCTATTTCATCGCAAATCTGCGGTGAACAATATTTGTCGCCATACCGTCGCAAAAAGTAAAGTCGCAAATTCGTCGCTAATATACCGACGGTTTTGCGACTATTGATATATTTGCGACGATTTTTGGTTTACGACGAGCTTGTCGCGACAAACGAAAATTCGTCGCAAATATCCGTTTGCTACGAATTTGCGACGAAAATCTCCCTCGCAAATGGGGGTGTTTTCTTGTAGTCAGGGTGTGAAACTGTGATAATTACCTTGGAAACTCAACAAATCAGTTGTACGATCTTGTAATTTTAACACCAAATCTACTCCGCTAGTCGATTCATCGGTTTTTTAAAACATGTTAAAGTAGAACTGTTAAAGTAACTGATTTGGTACAAAAAAAATTGGGGAATTTTGAAAACTACTCCAAAATTCAATGAAAATTTGAAAAGTACCCTTAATCTTATAGAAGTTGGAAAACTATACTTTTTTTTATTTAAAAGTACAAAAATAACCTTGTATATTTCAAAATATTATATCAATGTAAAATAATTAAATATTATTGAACTTGAAATGAAAATTACATTTCATATTTAGTTTAAAAAAAAAATATATAATGTTAATTAATTATTATATAAAAGCTTAAATTATAATTATAAAAAAAATCACTGTAGACTTATTTTACACAGTTGATTTATATTTTATTGGTTGATTTTTTATCCTCTCGTTTTATTTAACTGTTGACTTATTTTTTTTAACTCCGTCGACTTAATTTTCAGCTTCGTTGACTTGTTTTTAACTGTTGACTTATATTTTGTTTGTTCGATTTTTTACCTTGTCGACTTATTGAACCTTTGACTTATTTTCTTATACCCGTTGACTTAATTTACAACTTCATTGACTTATTTTCAACTGTTGAGTTAATTATTTTTTTTTGTTGATTTTTTACGTTATCGACTTACTTAACCATCGATTTATTTTTAATTTTTGTCGACTTAATTTTATACTTCGTTAACTTATTATATAATGTCGACTTATATTTCATTTGCTTGATTTTTTATATTGTTGACTTAATTTGTTGAGTTTATCGACTTAAACTTGTTTGTTTAACGATTTATTATAAACAGTCGATTTATAAATTCATTGGTTGATCTTTTAATTTGTTGACTTGTCTAAACCACTGACTTAAATTTTTGTATTCATTGATTTGGCTTATTATTATTAAATTAATAAAAAATTTTAATTATATAATTAATTATAATTAAAAATCGTAATTATACAATTAATATAAATTCATAATTATAATTTTGCATAAAAATATGTACTTTTAATTTATAAAGGTTTTTAATAATTTTTCATCAAAATTAATAAATCATATCTAAGATAAACAAAACAACATATTATGAAAAATATTAGGGCACACAATATTTTTTTCTAACGTGATATAGATTTACTTCATATTTTTTATATATTTGATTACTTCATATAAAATATATCCAAATTACTAGTTTTAAAATAATAATTTCACTTTGTATTTAATTTTTAAAATTAAATTATTTCATTTAAAACAAATATAATTAATTTACAAAGATTAGTTAGGGGTATACTTGTCATTTAAATATTTAAAAGAGGGTAGTTTTCAAATATTGCAAAATTTGGTATAGATTGCAAATTTCTAACAAATTTGAAAGTATAGAAGCCAATTTTCCCAAAAAAATTTGGCTCTAATCGTCTGTTACTGTAGTTTTGAAGAGTTATCCATCGTGTTCATAATATCAATATAAACTTTAGATGAAAAAAAATGATATACATCGTGTTCTTTTGACAACTGACAAAAAAGAAGTTAATTTGACTGAAATATTAATACAAGTAACTAAGGTGTACAGTTTTTTTTTTTTTTTTTTGGTGAATAATTTGTGTTCTCTATGGAACAAACAAATAATTTATGGGAAAAAATTTGATTTTGGTTTAAACCGGGAATACAGTAATTTTACTGTAGCGAAACACGTTGCAGGTATTTCATTGTCGTATGTATTCAGACGCACACTCTTCTATAGTTCTCATCTCATGTCGTATATTTTATATTATTTACTTTATAGAAATCAAATATATAATTCTGATTTCATTTTTCGGGTGAAGAAAAATGTTGTTTAATACGTGTTTAATTTTACTAGTAAATAAAATGATTCGTCATTCGTGATACTCTGGCCACAATTTCGTCGGATTGTGACAACTCTTTTCGTCTTAGTGAAGACTTCATGAGTTATTTTATTATTGTTGTTGTCATTAGACTCTCGTATTTCTTCTGTATTATTGGTTCATAGTCTGTTTCTTTTTTCTTTTTTTTTTGTCGACTGTTTCTTTTTTCTTTTTAAAGTTCGTAAGGTGTGATCACCAGTTCTTGGCTCAATATATTTATATAATTCAAACAAGCTTAAACTTTAAAAATAGTTTCAAGAAAACTATATATATATATATAATTTACTAATCATGGTTTGTTTTTTTCTTTTTAAACCACAAACAACCTATCATCATCCTCCTACTGTCATGATTCCGCGATCACACTTTGCTTTACCTGCAACACATGGAAATAAGAGTTGTGTGAGTATTATCACAAATACTCAGTGAAGCGGTTATCCCGTCTACCGGTTACAAAATAGGGAAAATAGAATGCCAAAACTACGCGATCAAACAACAATCAACAATATTCTCAAAATTCACAAAAGAACATATGGTGTCGATCGACACACCACCATGGTGTCGATCGACACACCACCATAGTGTCGATCGGCACTCGAATACGCAAAGCACAATTCACAACTGGGTGTCGATCGATACAACCACTAGGTGTCGATCGACACGCCCAATACGAACCAACAATATCGTGACACAAAAATGGGTGTCGATCGACACTACACTAGGTGTCGATCGACACTCCTCGCAGAAAAACCTAAATTGAGTCAATCCTCTCGCGACTCGATTCTGTTTCAAAATGCAAGCCGATTTCACACAGAAACGACACGATATTCACATATAAACCACACGAGAATCACACAAAGAAAGACAAAAAAATCAATCTTAAACCATATCAGAATCATCTGATAACCTAACACTCTAATCCCGTAACCACGATCACACACTCACCTCGATTACGCGATTCGAGGAAAGAGCGTTACGAACACGAAATCACTGAGGAATCCTTCCTCAATTACCTAGAACACAATACTCTGAATTCAGATCGGAAACCCAATTTGAAAACTAGACCGACAGGAATTTCCAACGGTATCTAGCTAGTCCTCTGATTCCCTCTGAAATGCTGAGAAAACACTTCCCAAGGAGACTGATTGAATCCCGAAACTGCACAGACCACTCACGGGAAAACAATCATAACTCACAAACTACCGATACAAAAGGTAATCGGATTTCTTCTATAGCTAGCTAAGAAGAAGAAGCACATACCTACGAAAAATCACGTCGATCAGACTTGATTCGATCGACCGTTCCTCGCTTCTACACAAACATGTCTTCTCCTTCCTCTCAAACTCCTCTCTCAAAACTCTTTCTCCCTCTCTCAAAGACACGAAAAACCTATTTTCTTTTTTTTTTCTCACGCGGCCACAAATCTCAAAAGATTTATATACGCAAGCCCTAGGGTTAAATCCCTTAAACCGAACCCAAAACAACGATTAAGACAAACCGGGAAAAACAAACCAGAACTTGGTGTCGATCGACACTACCCACTGGGGTCATCGACACCCCTACCAAAATGCAAAATTTTAGTTTTGGGATGTTACAATTCTCCCCCACTACACAGGATTCGACCTCGAATCCCGCACAAAACTTAAACCACGGACCAACAATCCTAACCTAACCCGGCCAGAACCCCTCGAGATCACCATACTTGTACTCCAAAACGCGAGACACCCTCTATCACAGACCGCAACCTCTTGACCCACTGGCCAACACCACTCTAGACCAACACATGATCCCAGAGGCTCAAATCCAGTCTCCTGCATATGACCACGTCTCCCGATATTTATTACTCTTTACTCATTTTACACCCCTCTCACTCGTAGGAACATAATCCTTTGAGAAATTGATAACACAGGGACCACTGACCCAACACACACATGAGAAAAACCATCCCATACAGTATACTGGAGAACACAATCTCTAAAAGTATACAGGAGAACACAATCTCCACAAATGAGTAATAAATTCTGAAACGCTCATAAACATCTCCCGGCTAAGATTACCTCTTGTGGCCTAAACACGATATTCCCAACCCGAAATACCATCATAAAGGGCAACCACTGGTCCATACCAACCAATAATGAGAACAGACATCTCATCTCACAGACATATAAGGAATCTGATCCTATAAATCTCAAAAATGTATAGTCGTTACCACAGAATGAGAATACCCAAAATAACACAGCACCACAAGAAAATGAAGCTCCACTGGCAGCCTCCTTGCTGAAAAACATTCTGAACTTTAACTCCATCCTTGCCTCAGGTTCCTAAATCTCCATCTCAAAAACCACAAGCCCGAAAGGCTTTTATCAAAGTAACTTTTTCTGACGCTGCACCTGAATCCTTCTCTCGAGAATCCTTAAAGGTCTCGTCGCCACCGACAAATCTGGTGGAAGTTCCACTAGAAACTTGGACACCAACTCCACCGAAGCACGCATGCACTTCCTCAACATTGACACCTGGTGTAATGACCTGAGCGGGAGCAGCACCCCCACCTGGGCCCACTCCACCACCAGCTAACCCAGCACTCCACCTGGCACCTACAACACCAACACTGGCACTCACGCTGGTCTCACTCACAGATCCTGCATGATACGTCTGAGACTCTGACGCCTGCGCAGCACTCGCAGCCACGCCACTGGACGACTCAACCAAGTGCCTCTGACCCCGACCTCTACCTCTACCAAGACCTCTAGCTCTAGTATCCATCACTCTGCATTTCTCAAAACACAGACTAGGATACTATAACTATGGAGAATAGAAGTCACAAACAAACATAAATATTTACCGCAAAATGTCTTTAAAGGCCCGAGGAGGATGATTCTAAGACTCTGTTAAACTGATTAAACAAAAATCAATTTAAACACATAGTCTCAAACATCCAATTCACCAGTCTTAAAACCGTCTAGGCTCTGATACCAAAATGAAACAACAAAGTTTTTTTTTATTTCTAAACAACCCTACTGCGGAAATCCATAACTCTTTAAATCAATAACCAATAAAGTACCATAAGTCAGCAAACAACTAATTCCACAATTCCAATAAATAATTCACTTTTCTAATAACCTAACGGTTCTACAAAAATGCAATAACCACAAACATCCTTTCATCATCCTTGCTATAATTCCGCGATCACACTTTGTTTTACCTGCAATACATGGAAATAAGAGTTGCGTGAGTATTATCACAAATACTCAGTGAAGCGGTCATCCCGTCTACCAGTTACAAAATAGGGAAAATAGAATGCCAAAAACTACGCGATCAAACAATAATCAACAATATTCTCAAAATTCACAAAAGAACAGATGGTGTCGATCGACACACCGCCATAGTGTCGATCGACACTCGAATACGCAAAGCACAAATCACAACTAGGTGTCGATCGATACCACCACTAGATGTCGATCGACACTCCCAATACAAAAGAACAATTTTGTGACACAAAAATGGGTGTCGATCGACACTACACTAGGTGTCGATCGACACTCCTCGCATAAAACCTAAATCGAGTCAATCCTCTCGCGACTCAATTCTGTTTCAACATGCGAGCCGATTTCACGCAGAAACCACACGATATTCACATATAAACCCCACGAGAATCACATAGAGAAACACAAGAAATCAATCCTAAACCATATCACAATCATCCGATAACCTAACACTCTAATCACGTAATCACGATCACGCACTCACCTCGATTACGCGATTCGAGGAAAGAACGGTTACGAACACGAAATCAGAGACCTCTCAGCCTCTGATCTCCACCAAAAACACCGAGGAATCCTTCCTCAATTACCTAGAACACAATCGGAAACCCAATCTGAAAACTAGACTGGGGCTTTCCAACGGTACCTAGCTCGTCCTCTGATTCCCTCTGAAACGCCGAGAAAACACTTCCCAAGGAGACTGATTGAATCCCGAAACTGCACAGACCACTCACGGGAAAACAATCATAACTCACAAACTACTGATCTAAAAGACAATCAGATTTCTTTTATAGCTAGCTAAGAAGAAGTAGAACATACCTACGAAACTCACATCGATCAGACTTGATTCGATCGACCGTTCCTCGTTTCTACCAAGACAGACAAACCTGTCTTCTCCTTCCTCTCAAAATCCTCTCGCCAACTCTTTCTCCCTCTCTCAAAGCCACGAATAAACCTCTTTTCATTTTTTTTCTCATGCGGCCACAAATCCCAAAGGATTTATATACGCAAGCCCTAGGGTTAAATCCCTTAAACCGAGCCCAAAACCGCGATTAAGACAAACCGGGGAAAACAAACCAGAACTTGGTGTCGATCGACACTACTCACTGGTGTCGATCGACACTACTCACTGGTGTCGATCGACACCCCTACCAAAGTGCAAAATTTTGGTTTTGAGATGTTACAAATAGTTTCAAGAAAGGGTGAATTTGTTGTATAACCAAAAATAATTATAATTCAAATCCTAACAAAAACCCCTAAATCTAATGGTTGAGATTTGAACAAGGGTGTTTTGGTTAGAAATTTAATCATAATTTGTTTGTGTGTTATTTCACCTAATTTCCCCCAAAAAAAAATTTATATACTGTATAATTTACTGATATACGGACGTCACCAAATAATTCCTTTACCTCAATTTGTATTTTATTAATATGAAAACGGCAACACATTTTTAACGTTTCAGTTTACAATTGTATTTGTTGTTCTTGCTCTCAACAACTCTAAACAGTTCAACTCCGACTATACAAAAGAATTGATGCGAAACTTTAAATTTTATATCATTAACCATAAAACCGTATTCAATACTTTACTCTAGCTAGCTTGAATCTTAGAGTTTTGTTTTGCACTTAATCGACTAGTAATGATGAAAAACTAAAGTTGGAAAGATTTAAGGATTTTCTTAGGTTATAGAATAAAGAAATACTAGTTACAATTAGGGAAATTAGCAAATATAACCCCAAAAAAAATTATAATTAAAATTGTAACCAAATACCCTAAATCCTATGGTTATAATTAGCCACATTAGTCAATTTTGGTTAGTTATCTAATTATTAATTTTTTTTGGTTACTTGGCAAATTAGAGCATTTCCATCCATAATTTTTTAATTAGAGACTTTATTTAAATATAAATAAAAATAAAAATGGAAAAAGTAGGAAAAGGAGATATGTCTCTCAAACAAATGACCGTTTTCAAATTTTTTAGAGACTCTTTTACCACTTGTTATTACATTATTGGTTCAATAGTTTTCTGATAATTAAAATTAAATCAAACCATTAAAACTATTTAAATAATATATGTAAGAGACACATAGAGTAAAACCTTATTTAAAATAAAATTTCTTAAGTGGTAACTGGACATTAGCATGTGGCTTAACCATAAATTCCGCTGCCTGAAATTCGAACATGAGATAATATTGAGTAATGTGTACTTGTCCGGATCATCTTTTCGTCAGATTCTCACATTCCTACTTAATTAACCATATATAACTAAATAGATATTGTGATAGATATAGACCATCTCTCCCACCTTGCGTTCATAAATAAAGTTAACAAACTTATATACTTTCTAATTAGAAAAAAAAAGACCTTGATATACTCCAATAACCAAGGACTAAGGAGAACAAACATTAGTGTGCGATATATTCAAGAGATTTATTGCATCTCTGTCTGACTAGAAGTTAATGTTTTCTTTACCGTTTAACTCTAATTTGCATCATGACAGAAAATATTTTTTTACTCCCAAGAGATACTGCTTCCTATGCATATGAGCATTTAAATAACTTTGCTTTCTCTTTGGCATTTCACTAAACACTTAACAGTCTAAACTCTTTTTTCAATTAATACTTTAGCTTTTTTCTTCAAAATTGTCATAAACTCTGCAAATAAATACCATATGAAAAGGTTCATCAACTTTTCAGAATCCTTTAAAAAATAAATTGTAATATATATAGTACCAATTTTTTAAGTCGTAGTACTCCCTCCATTAATTAAAAATCTCATTTTGGAAGTTTTGTTTTTCGTAAAAACTTTCATCTTATATTTTCAACATAGTTTTTAGGCAAAGTGTTGAATGAATCCTTCACCCATAGCTCACTTTTATTTGAATTTAATTAATTATCATGTAGATGTAGTTATTGGACATATTAAATATTTTTTTTGTATAATTATAGGAACTGTTAATTTATGGGAAATATATATTTTGTGCAACTGATGTGAAATATATCTTCTTCTTTTTTTTTTGTCGTCGATGTGAAATATATCTAAACGGCAATTATTGTGGAATGAAAGAAGTATATTATAGAAAAAGTAGTTTACATAATTTTCTTCTTTCATGACCATCGTCGCAAATCAAATTAATAATAATGATAAGAATAAATAATAATAATAATACGTATAATAATGACAAAATTAATAAGATGAAAATTGAAAGAGTGCCAAAACTAGTTTGCATTCACATTAATAACAAACAAATCTAATTTAATAATTAGGATTATTGACATTCGTGCCGGCCCGATAAAAGATCACAAATATTAACGCGTTGTAAGGGGATTAATGATATCTCTTTTGTATACGCAACAAAGAATCATAAGCTAATACCATTTTTATTATTCCAATTTCATCATTGAAAGATGATTATTTAACATTTATTGTTTCTTCTATTCGGCATCTCCAACCCCACTCTAAACCCTACTCTAAAAATAAGTTTAGAGTAAAATTCTCTCTAACCCCACTCTAAATCCTACACCAAACTAGAGTAACCACTTTTTTACTCTACATTTAGAGTAAACTCAAATCTCACTCTAAACTAGAGTTAAACTTTTTTATTTATAAAAAGGTCTTTTAACTTTTTATTCATTTTACTTTTATACTTAAAATATATTATTAAAAATATATTTTGTTATTGGTTCTTTAATTTTTAATTAAATAATTAATGGCCCTTTAACAAAATTATAAAATGATAATCAAAATTCATATTAAAAAAAATATTTAACCAATACAACTAAAATGTAACAAAAAAATCAAATTCGATGAAATTTATAAATAAAAGATAATGAAATGAAGATAAATAACATAAATAAATATTACAAAATTCATGACTGAATAATTTAAATCATTAAAATATTGTCAAATGAAAAGACGAAGGTGGAGCTTATTGATGTTGTTGTTGCTCGACATTTTTTTGAAAAAACCGTGATTTTTAAGTCTTAAGATATATGAATATTCGGATCTTGTATAGAGCTCATATCTTGGCGTAAAATTCTATTTTCTTCTTTAAGCTCTTTCAAGACGTAATTCTTGTCTTGAATTTCCGAATGGTGTTGTCTTGTGCACTTGTCTTCTTCAATTACTCTAGTGGTTCTTCTTCTAGTGTATAATATTGTTTTATTTTTATAATAAAAATTTAATTAAAATATTATTGTGATTTTAGTGAATTATGGTTAATTATAAAATAATTGGGTAAATTATATAATATCAATAAGTGAAAAACTACATTGAAAAAGAATATATTTAGAATATTCTTTTAGAGTAAACATAGAATAATGGGTTGGAGAAAATCCCTACTCTAAAATAGAGTTACTCTAATTTAAAGTGGAAAATAGAGTTATAGGATAGGAGATTGTTTCAATTTTAGTCATAGGTCTTATTGCCATTGTTAAAATTTTAGTAATTATTAATTAATTTTGAGTTCCCCGAGAAACCGGGGATGTTAGTACTACCTAAAATTCTGGGAAATGTTGAAAGTATGCAATTGGAGTGACTCGGTGACTTCAAGATTCGCTTCCAAGCATTACGTTACTTCTCTTTATGTAGCTTTTTTACTCTCCATCTTCCACGTCACTCCCTATACCATTTTCCATTTCTTAATTATTGACCTAGCCATAATTTATTCTCGTAATTCTATAAACAGAATCAGTACGTATTCAACAGATTACAAAAACTGTATTACAAAAACTGTATTCGCTGCCCCGGAGTTTGATCTATGTTTGAGCTGTTTTTAAGATAACGTTTCAATTATTTTTGCTCCAAAATCATGTTTGTAATCTTAAATCAGTCACATAGGAATTTGATCGCATTCTAAAGATGATTCTGTTGTGTTTTGGAAAACAAAATATACTACCTCCATTCTAAAAAGATTGATATTTTGGCTTGTTTATCTCAAGCATTTAATGTATTGTTTTTAAAAATTAATTACTTTTTAATACCTATTAACTAATACTCCCTCCGTTCTGAAAAAATTGATGTTGTAGGAAAACCAAATATTTCTAAAAGATTGATTTTTTACATTTTCAATACATTTTTAATGAAAAACAATGATGAATTGTATATTCCAAGACACATTAACTGGGTTTATTGAATTACTATTGGTTTAGAGCAGTGTTCAAAAAAGCGCTAGGCGCTAAGCGGGCGGCGACCTTCCGCCTAGCGCCTAGAACGCCTAGTCGGGGATTAGGCGAATTTTTAGGCGGTTTAAGCGGTTTTTAAATATAACTATATATATATGTATATTTAATTATATATATACAAAATATATAGACTATTTATCTATATATTGTACTTATCTAATATATAAAACATAATAAATTAATCTTTATTATTAAAAATCAGCATCCATAAATAAATAAATAAAACCTAAACGTAGAGTAAAACTAAGAATATGAAATAAAAATGAATTTTAAAGAAACATTTACCGTTTTAAAGAAAAACGACGTCACTTTGAATTTTAAAACTCCGTTTTGGAAATTTTTTTTTTTTAATTTTAAAAAAAGCGGATTTTATCCGCCTAGCCCGCCTAATTTACGTCTAAACCGCCAAATGACAACCCCCACCTAATACCTCCGATTAGTCATAAATCCAATCGGTCTGGGGACGCCTAGCGCCTAGGCGCCGCCTAGACAACCGCCTAGGCCGATTTCTTGAACACTGGTTTAGAGTAATAGAAAATTGTTTAGTACAAAAAAAAAAGACATTTATAACTAAGAATTAATGTGTTTTCTTAATAGTTGTGAAAATTCTACAACATCAATCTTTTGAGAACGGAGGGAGTACTAATTTAGAATATTTCTTGAAATTTACACAGTTGGTTAACATTAATTGACAAAACATACATTATTTTTTTGTCAAGACAAACATTTAAAAATCTAATAAACATTAATTTTTATGGGAAAAAACCCCAAAATATAAAAGATAAGAGTTCTCTCTCTAATGTGCGATTCTGATATATCATGGTTTTTTACCCATTTTAGACCATGATATAAGTCCATTTAATAGAGTCTATTTGGTATTTTGTTTGTGTTTTAGAGTCTTTGCAGGTTTTTAGACGTTTCGAGCATAAAAGATGTTTACTGGAAGTTTTAGAGCATTGCGGAATGAAGTGTCGAAGATTGAAGTGAAGAATCAAAATGTGAAGTTGGTGTCGATCGACACCACTATCAGTGTCGATCGACACCCAAAGCGAACAAGCCCTAATTCCAATTTCAAAGATTTTCGTTTTTGTCGAGAAGTTCCAGATGTTTACTTTTATGTTTCCAGTCGGTTTAGGAACTCTATAAATATGTTTTTACAGCCATTGTTTAGGCTTACGCGTTATTTTACTAAGTTTAATAGATATCTTTTAATTAATAAGATGGTTTCTTCTTTGATTATGTCTGAGTAGCCACCTTGTTAGGTTTAGAGATATTCAAAGGTGTTTGATGAATTGCTAGATTTAATTTAACTGTTAGTGTAACGCTCTGACCACCCCTCTTGTGGGCCCCTATCCACTCACAGCCCCGTGGGCCCACCATGTCTGACGAACGGTGCGTTAGTCCGGGAGGCTCGGAAGTCATGTTTGCAGACCCTGCAAATCTCCACGCGATCTTTCCTCGTGTTTTGACCTCACTCACACGTTACTGGAAATGACTTCCCAGTAGGTCACCCATCCTGGAACTACTCCAGCTCAAGCACGCTTAACTTTAGAGTTCTCTCAAGACCTGTGACCGAAAAGATAAGTGCACTTTGGTGATATAGGTAGCCAAATCAATACTTTTAAGCATCTCCGCATATACCGCATATACCATATATGCCTGTCACAATAACCTCCACTAACAGATCGCAACGTCCTCGTTGCGCATACCAAGATCGTTATCCCGACAATCTGACTCTTCACAGATGTCAGGGTTTGCTCTGATACCACTTCTAATGCTCCGACCGCCCCTCCCGTGGGCCCCTCTCCACTCACAAGCCTGTGGGCACACCATGTCCGACAATCAGTGCGTTAGTCCAGGAGACTCGGAAGTCATGTTTGCTGACCCTACAACTGCCCACGCGATCTTTCCCCGTGTTTTGACCTCACTCACATGGTACTGGAAATGACTTTCCAGTAGGTCACCCATCTTGAAACTACTCCAGCTCAAGCACGCTTAACTTTGGAGTTCTCTCAAGACCTGTGACCAAAAAGATAAGTGCACTTTGGTGATATAGGTAGCCAAATTAATTCTTTTAAGTCTCTTCGCATATACCGTATATACCATATATGCCCTGAAACCGGGGTGTCACAATTAGGATAATATCATTAGAAGTTCTACATCTTGACTTGTGTTTATTGTTGATTCTTAATTCATGACCTAGAATCTGATCTTAAGTTAATTGATAGAAATGATAGTTTTATTAATTGCTTGAACTAGTTTTTGATGGGCAAAATTCCTTTTCGCAAAGACATTTGGTTTAGGGTTTTGTAAACAATTGAACTAGAACTTTAATGCTTGTTTAGATTTATAGGATTCGCAATGACAGTTGGTTTTCTAGGATTTAGACATAGATAATCTCTCCATGGCCTGTGCATCATAACTCCTACCGTTTATCTATATCTGCAATTCTGATTCACCTGAGATTTCCCTGCACATAGCTTTCTTTTAATTGATTTACAACTGTTCATTGCTTACTTATTTACTTTTGTATTCCAATATATTCTGTTTAGCATAATTCAAACGTTTAAATCTATTGTGTTTCTGATTCCCTGTGGATTCGATAACCCTAAGTACTACGATTGATCTCTTAATTTGAGAGAGTTGTTCAAAGGCAAATTTGAGCATATCAAATTTTGGCGCCGTTGTCGGGGAATCAACGCCATTAATTTTCTATTATTAGAATTTTGTCTAAGTATTAATTTTCTTTTATTTATTTACTAAACTAGCTTTTATCTTTTTGTTTTCAGGTGCATGTTTAATCACTCACTCAGAAGCAACAAAGAACAAGAGTTAATTAGATATGATCTTCAGGAACTAGCGCGTTTAGAACGTGAAAATAGAAGAGCAGTTTAGGATGCTAAGATGGCTGCTAGAGAGATACTTGTTTTGGTTCCAGGAGATGCTGGAATCTCGCAATATCCGGTAGGATTGAGATACAACGAGGAAGGACAAAGGATAAACGACAATGGTACTATAATTGTCGAAGAAGTCGTCGAGGAATTGGTGATTCTGGAGGATGGTGTCAAGCGACAAGGGAGAGCTGTCGATCGACGTGAAGAAATTGTGGGTGTCGATCGACACGCTGTTGATCGACACCTGGTCTAAAATTGACCAGATTTGTTGAGGAATGATAAGAACATCGCGCAAGGCCGAACGCTAGCAGTTCAACCGTCCATAGCAGTTTTATGCTAATCGGTATGCTATTCACCAACCTCGGTTCCAAAAGAATGATTTTGAGCTGAAACCTGCTTACTTCAGCTTAGTAGCTCAAGACCCTTTTTCAGACTCCCTCATAAGAATCCAATGGACCACATCGAGAGGTTTAAGGACCTTGCATCAAACATCAAGGAGATTGAAGATTTAGAGGACTATCTATTCCGCGAGCTTTTCCCCTACTCTCTTCATGGGGAGGCTAAGCATTGGCTGAGCAAACTTCCACCGGGCTCGCTTACTAACTAAGAAGCTACAAAGAATGCTTTCTAAAGTAATTTCTTTAACTATGCGAAGTCTGAAGATCTTAGAGCTAAAATTGCTACCTTCAAGAAGGGCGACTACGAGGCATTCAAGGCTTCATGGCACATGTTCAAGGCTACCAGAGAGATTGTCCTCATCACGGTTTCAATGAGGTTCCGTTGTTGAGCATGTTCTATAGATGGATCACGTTGAGATATTCAGTGACTTTGGATGGTGCGAGCAATGAGAACTTTAATACAAATTTGCCAGAAGCTGCCTTGAGACTGATCAAAAACTTGGCCAACTGAAACAACACGAAGAATGTGGACTACGAAAGGAGCCAGTCTGGTCAGAACATTAGTCGTAACTAACTTGCAGAGGTTACTAAGAAGCTGGATTTAATGCATAGTCTTCTAGCTGGAAAGAAGATAGTTTAGTTTGCTCAAGAGGTTCAAGTTTTCGATCAAGAGGAACGCGCTGAGGAAGATGTAAACTAAATCAATGGGACTGGATTTCAGAATTTTAACAATCAGCAAGGATTTGGGTCATCTTATTAGAAGCCATTCCAGAGTAGCAGCTATATTAGGAACTACGGTTCTTCGTCTTACCAAAAGCCTCCTGAGCAGAATAATGAGATGAAATCGATGCTCAGATTTTAGAAGGGCAGCAGAAGATGATTGTGAGCTTCAATGGGAAGATGAATGCATTGTATTATGATTTGGATGGAGAGATATCAGCATTAAGCACTCACGTGAAGAAGCTGGATGTTCAGGTCGCTCAAACTGCTGGTTAGGGGTTTCTTCCTGCAAAGACTGATGCCAATGCAAGGAGCGCTTGTAATGCCGTTCTGATTGAATAAGAAGATTATTTTGCAGTATTTGAAGCCATTTTTGAGACAACAGAACTAGTGTCGATCGACACCATATGCGAGCATCGATCGACACTTTATAAAAATCACGATTCGGGAATCAAAAAGCTAGTGTCGATCGACACTAAAAGGAATGTCGATCGACACCCCACCCAGACGAATCCAATTTTCGCGAAATCTTTGATTCGTGCAGAAGAAGAGGTCTACAAGTCTAAAGTCCCATTTCCCAGAGTTAGGAGATCCAAGCAGGAGGTTGAAGAGGCTATTTGAAAGGCGATGATAGAGAAGATCATGGTTAAGATGCCTTTGGTTGACGCGGTTAAACTTTAACCTGCATTGAGAAGATATATTAAGCGACTTGCAGTTAATGGTGTGAGTCCTGAGGAAGGAGCATTGCTTACTAGAGATATCAGAGCCATTCTCTTAAATACAACGCCGGTTCCTAAGAAGAAAAAGAAGGAAGTGGTTGTATCAGAAGAAGTTAGCCCCATGATTCAGAGCAGGATTCTAGTAAAGCTACCGGAACCAGGAAACTTTGTGCTTAACTGCTCAATTTTGACAAGGAAGTTTTCTCATTCTCTTTGTGATTTAGAATCGGGTATTAAATTGATGCCTTCGTCTGTTGTTATTAGACTTGGAATAAAAGAGTTCAAAGAGACTAGGATCTCTCTAATCTTAGCTGATTGATCAAGGAGAATTCCAGATGGTGTTTTAGAGGATGTGCCAATCAAGATTTAGGACTGCGTAATTCCAACAGATTTTGTGGTTTTGGAATACAATGATGAGCCTCTAATCCTGGAAAGATATTTTTTAGCTACTGCTGGCGCTACCATCAATGTGAGGAAAGGGAAGATCAATCTTAATCTAGGTGATATTATCATATGGACTTTGACATAGAGAACACAAGGAGAAAATCCACCATTGATGGTCAGACAATTCATGTGGAGATTTTAGAAGATGAAGTCTCAATCAAGGAGTCAGATTCTAGTCCATCATCTGTTACTGAACATATAATTCCACATCTCCCAACCATCGATCCCCTGATTTCATTCATACAGATTTAAATCTGTTACGCGCTTATGCAAGCAACGATTTTCTCGTAGAATGCTTCGTTTTACTTTTGATGAATCTGCAGGAATACCCAAGGAGCGTAAGGAAGTGGTGAATCGTAGCAAGGAAGAGCTGAAAAGTACTTCCAAACCTTTCGCAAAGATGAGAATCATCATTCCTCAAGAGCTAAAAGATAAAGGAGAAGTGGTCGTTAATGAGATGGTGCAGAAAACGGAGAAGCTTTTTCCTAGAATTATTCCATGTAAAAATGCAGATCCACAAGACATCTAAATTGCTTAGCACGGTCAAGCTAATGACTGAAAACAAGCGCTGAGTGGAAGGCAACCCACTGGTAAGTATCCAATTTTTATTTTATTTTGTTTACTAATTTTTGATTTTAGTTTAAGTGTTTCAATATTTTCTTTGAAAAAAAAAAATTTGGGATAAAAGTATGCGATGGACCTGAGGATCGACCGAATGGGCCCAGTCCATTAAGGTGTTGATCGACACCATAGGCAGTGTCGATTGACACCATGCGGACAGAATGAGGTAAGTCTCTTTTATAAACCCGATTTGTTCTTCACTTTTCTAAAAAACGAAAACTTCTCAAAATCATTGAAAATCACTTATCTCTCTCGATTCTTCATCAAATCAAGTGGTTTTTGAGTTTATTCCACTCAAATTTTCATCTTCTTTCCGAATCTATCACTTGTTTTATCGATCTACAAGGTATGTGCTCGAAATTCTCTCTTTTCAATTTCGGCGCGAAGGTTTGATTTTCGAATTTCTTCTCTTTTCACCTGTTTCCATTGATAATTTCGGCTTTAATAGGTTGTTTTAGAGTGAATTTGATAACCCCATTGGATTGAATTGAGTTGTTTAGCACTTGTTTTGGAACCTTACGGATTTGTGATGGAAACTCGTTGGAATTTTGATTTTGAAATGGATAGGGTCGAAATTGAAAATGAATTGTTTCATTGAGAAGTGTTAAGGTTGAACTTTGGGTTTAATTTGCAATGAAATGCCGAATTGAAGAATTGTTGATTTGAGAAAACTATGAACGATTTTCCGTGGTGTCGATCGACACCACTTGTGAGTGTCGATTGACACCCTCAACCAGTTTACAAATTCTTTGCTAATTTTGGATTTTTGTGATTGTTTTATCTCGTGATTCAATGCAGATGGCTCCCCCGGCGAACAAGAGACAATGTCATGAAGGCAAGGAGGTTGCTTCTGGTTATAATACCGTTGATCTGAATTTGACTCCCGCTAATTCTTGGCCCACTAATAAGCACGAAAAGGACAAGATTAAAATCAACAAGAGATGGGATGAGGTACCCGCGAAGATACTTACTAGTGATGCTGTCGAGAATAGGGACATTAGTGATGCTTTGCATGATTACAATTCATTGTACTACAATGAATGGAAGGGTGTGAAGCTCAATCAGATAAGGATTGCAGATGTCCAGGCTATGAGGAATCTTGGTATTCATGATGAGGTTGTGCGATTGTTGGCAAATGCAGGTTTGGATCATATCGCATACATGCATTATCCTTTGTATCCTGATTTCGTGAGGCAGTTCATTACATCGATGCACGTTTAGTATACAGAGCCAGATAGCGAAGAGGTATCTTGAGTTTTATGATTCGTGGTAAGAGATACCAAGTTTCTTTCCGTGATATTTGCGAGATATTTGGGTTTCAGCAGCCAGATTACCAGTCTTCACTACTTCCGACGGATTTCCCTACGCAGAGAGACTTCTGGGCACGTTTTGGTACACGTGTTTACAATAGCAAGAGTTCTACTCAGACTGATGTTCGCCATCTTGCTCCGCGATATTTGGTTCATATCTTCTCTTCTACATTATTGTGTCGCAACGAGCAGAACAAGATGAGACAGTCTGAGCTGGTTTTACTGTACTTCGCCCTTTGGAGAGACATTATAGCAGAGCTTGCGATATCCACATATGTAAACATGGGAGGTGTCTTCGTTCATCATTAGGAGTCTTTGCAGCGCACACCATTTACCCTGATTCGCGGCAGCAAGGCTGTCACTATTGGTAGTCTTTTGACTCCTATTTTTACTTTATGTGGTGTTGACTTCACGGGGTATTCATCATGGAGCGAGCTCTGCACCATGGATCTTGCCTATCTTACCAGAGCTACCAGACTTAAGCCAGGACATATGTGGGTTTTTTCGTGATGCTTCTAGAGTGCAACACTTAGTCTAATTACCTATTCCAGCATTGGGTTCTAGCGACTGGCCCGTCTGTGCTTTCTTTTGAGCCTGATCTGACTTTACTTCGAGGAGCTGCTGAGAGTCGCAGGCAACCGACTAGAGATCACACAGAGGTGCCACTTCCTCTGGAGTTGCATCCCAAACACCACCGATATAGTTTCCTGCAAAGCCCAAGGACCCAACCGATCAAGCTGAGGTCAATCATTTCCACACGTCAGCACTAAAGAGGATTAGGGATGCTCTTGCACGGATGTCTAGATGTGGTTGTGTCCGCCCTCGTCTGCCTTTTCCTGCTGCTACTTCTTCGCCATCAGCGGAAGAGGAAGACTAGTTCTTTCGCTTTCTTCTTTTTATCCCGGTTTTATGTTTCTTTTTCTTTTCTCTTTTATTTTATTTTCTTTTGAGTCAGTTTGTTTTATTTCAGTTTTTTGTTGAACTTATGAGATTATGTTATGCAGTTGCGTTTAATCATGTTTTCTTTAAGTGTCTAACAGTACTAACTTTGAGAGACTAACTTAACCATGACGAGCACCGTTGAGTATCTCCACAAACTGAATTTTGGTGAAAATTTTCGGATTTTCATACCTGGTGTCTATCGACACAATCTCTGGATATTGATCGATACCCCTAATTGGTAACACGATCTCATTTTTTTTCAATTCATTTCGTTTGTTTTTCTTTTATTTTACCAATTTCAGGGTTAATAATGATATGCTCAAATTTATCCTTTAAACTACTCTCTCAAATTAAGAGATCACTGTAGTACTTAGGATTATCCAATCCACAGGGAATCAGAGACACAATAGATAAATTCTTTCGAATTAGGCTAAGCAGAATAATGAGAATGCAAAAACAGTTAAATAATAAATGATTTAAAACGGTTGAAAAATCAATAAAGACAAAACGCTAGGCGTAGGAAAATTGCAGGTGAATCAGAATTGCAGATAATAAATAAAAGATAGGATTATGAAGCTCAGTTCCTAAACATGAACATAAAATGTAAAACCAATCAGTTGTCGCTGCAAAGATTATCTATGTCTAAATCCTAGAAAACCAACTGTCATGGCGAATTCAGATTAATTTAAACAAGCAATAAATTCAGGTTCAATTATTCAGAAAACCCTAAACCAAATGTCTTTGCAAAAAGGAATTTTCTCATCAAAAACTGGTTCAAGCAATTAACAAAACTGTCGTTTCTATTAATTTACCTAAGATCAGATTTCAGTTCGCGAGGCTAAAATCAGCAATAAACACAAGTTAAGATGAAGAACTTATAATGATTTTATCCTAACAGTTGAATTAAATCTGGCAATTCATCAAACACATTTGAATAACCCTAAACCTAACAAGGTAACTACTTAGACAAAATCAAAGAAGAAGCCATTATATTTTATTGATAGATATCACTTAAACTAAGTAAAATAAAGCATAAGCCTAAACAATGGCTTAATTCTATATATAGGTTACAAAAATGTATTGGGCTTTCTGACGCAAAACGGAAATCTTCCAAATTTGGGATTTGGGCTTGATCAACCAGGGTGTTGATCGACACTGATAGTGGTATCGATCGAGACTAGCTTAAAATCATTTGTGTCGTGCGACAGATAACTCGTGTCGCTCGACCTGCTCTGTAGATTTCAACTCCGAATTTGTGACTTTGATTCCTCGTTTCATTTTGCTCCATAATGCTCTAGTAAACAGCAGTAAAGCTCCAAACGTCTTTGTACCTAATAATAACATTAAAAGACTATAAATCACCAAAAGATAGAAATCACCAAAAGACTCTAAATAAAAGACTTATATCATGGTCTAAATTGGGTAAAAACCATGATATATCAACTCCCCCAGACTTAGCTTTTTGCTTGTCCCTAAGCAAAACAGTTGTATTCACTCCTTCTAGATTCACATACCTGCAAAGTCAATCCGGTAATACTTCGATATGTCCCTAGAAGCTTAACAGTCCTCCATATTGATTCCAAACCCTTTAGAGAATCTCAGACTTTCAGCAACAAACCCCTTTCGTTATTTAGGTGCGGGTTCATCGAGGGAATATCGATCGCTGGACCTTCTAGATTCTTTCACTTCCTTTTAACACTCTTCATGCGTTTCACCCTCTCTCTTTCCTACAAAACTGTTTATCCAATTAAGGATGCCTTTTTGAGCTTTTTTTTCTTCAGGATTTTTTATTTTTTAGGCTTGCAATTTTCTGCTTGAACTACACTTTTTTTGTAGACTTTTTTTATTTCCTTGGCATCTCTATGACTTCTCTAGATCAGCTCTAATTACCATTGTTTCTTGTGGAAGACATGGTCATGAGGTTTTTTCTTTTTGATCTAGGACAGTTGTGTCATCATCAAGAAGAAGTTTCAGAGCGGTCGTCCTCACTTTCTTGTGTTTGAAAGCTAAATCAAGTCTTGCGATTACCAATGCCCAAGACAAGAAATTTGAGTTCATTAGGGGTGTGGTCTGCAACGTCCTTTCTGGCTGATATATCATGGTTTTTACCCGTTTTTAACCATGATATAAGTCGGTTTTGTATAGTATTTTTGGTATTTGTATGTCTTTTATAGTGTTTTGCAGGAAAATGGTCGTTTGGGGCTTAATGGAAACATTTGGAGCATTTTGGAGTTGAAAAGATCCAAGTGGAATCGAGCAGCGGAGTCCCCGTCGATCGACAAGATGTTTCTGTCGATCGACACATGAAGTGACGAAGCAAAGAAGATTTCCACAGACTCCTTCCCGTCGATCAACAGAATACATCTCTGTCGATCGACATAGTATCTTACGAAGCAGGGGATATTTCCACAGACGCCTTCCTGTCGATCGACGTGACTTTACTGTCGATCGACAGGTGGTCTGCAGACCTAATTTTGGCACTTGTATAAATAGTTTAACTTCGTTTTTATTTTAGGAGGGCTGGTTTTTCATGGAGACTTAGAGAGAGAAATATATTTTGAAGAGCTTTTAGGGAGATCCATATGTTCTTGACATCTAGTGACTACAAACCCTTTTGTATCTTCTACTCTAACTCTTTTATGCAATTCTATTCAGTTATTATGATTTCATCATCTATTTCTGAGTAAATTACTTGTTAGGTCTTGGGGATTTCTTGGGTTTTGATGAGAAATTGTTAAGATCGCAGATCTGTTGAGGTTTATCCGTTAGTTCTTCATCTAGACTGTTTCTAATGCTAGAATCTAGCTTGATCACCTAGAATCTTGATCTTAGATTGACTCAATATACATGGAAGTGTTATTGACAATTTGAACTAGTCTATATGAGCAAAGTTACCTATTTGCAAAGGAATTTGGCTTAGGGATTTTGTGAACAAATCGAACTTGTACTAATTGCTTGTTTAGATTCGATAAATTCGCAAAGGAATTTTGAATTTGAGGATTTAAGGATAGATAGCCTTTGTAACGGAAGTTAATTGGCTATACTCTCGTGTTTGAGTTCTAGAACGGTGCTTAATTGAACCTCGACAGTTGTTATATCTTTGATTTCGATTCATTACCTGAATAAATCTCCATGGCCTAGCTTTCGTCTCTTTGAGAACTTGAAATTAAACCATCTTTTGTTTACTCGTTTTATAAATTGCGATTACATTTACATCTTTTTACTTAGCATAATTTGAATACTGAGATTGATTGTGTTTTCAATTCCCTGTGGATTCGATCCCTAAATACTACTATGATCTCTTAATTTGAGAGAGTAGTTCGAGGGTGAGTTTGAGCCCGTATCACTGGCGTTCTCCAGAAATTTGAACTCGCTCCATTAAACCGATCCACTTCCAGTTAACCAACCAAATTGCATTGGTAATAGTCTTTGGATCCTGTTCAAAGCAAGTAGAAGGGAGTTTTTGACAAAATTTTTGAAGAACTGACTCTTTAAACACAAGTACCTCCCCCAAACTTAAACGACATTGTCTCCAGTGTTATTAAGCCTGAGATTGGTGAAATAAACGATAACAAAATGAAACGTATTGAAAATTAGAAGAGAAAAACGTAACATGGTGGGTGTCGATCGACATTGTCAATGGTGTCGATCGACACCAAAGTATTGTTGCAAGTGTCGAATGATATAAACAGTCGTGTCGCTTGACAGAGGATCCTGAAGGTCATCCTCACGTTTTTATCTCCTAAAAATCAAATCCAAAAGCAACACCAAACGTAAAATTGTAAAAGAAAATAAAAGAAACATAAATATATGACTCACAAGTGGGTTGCCTCCCACTAAGTGCTTGTTTTTAGTCTTTAGCTTGACTGTGTTGAGGAATTTAGACGTCTGATGGATCGGCATTTTTCCATGGAATGATTCTACGAAAAAGTTTTTACGTTTTCTGTACCATCTTTTGAACAACCACTTCTCCTTATCCTTAAGCTCTTGAGAAATAATGATTCTCAGTTTCGCGAACGGTTTTGAAGTCTTTTTCATCTTCGCCTTAACCGGATTAGCCTTTTCTGGATGCTTCTTAGATACTCTTGCAAAATCATCAGAAGAAAAACCAAGACTTGTACGAGAAAATCGATGCTTGCGTAAGCGCGTAACAACTTTTTCAACCATTAAATCATTGATGAATTTAGGAGAGTCGAGTTCAAGAAGCGCGTGTGGGGGTCGAAACCAACACAATTAGAATTTGTAAGAGTTCGTGAGGGAATTCGGAGATTTCTATGATAAGCTAGGATTGCAAAGGATTTGAGAAAAAGATGTTGTTTATTGCTCTGAAAAGTTGAGTACAAGTTTTCGTATTGAAATTGCGGATCCCCTTTAGGGTGTTTACAAAGGTCTATTTATACTATGTCTAAGGCGGCTCTCTTCCTAAACATCTGCGGAGTCGGTTACATCATCATGGGCTTCGCGTTCGGACCGGGCCATCATAACACTATTGGGCTGTCGACTCTTGAATAGAAGCTGTGAATGAGGAGTGAAGTGAGCATGTGATCGACCCATCGACCGTGCCTTCAGGACCGACCCACAGCGAGCCCATGGTCGGACGACGAACGAGTGCTCGGTCGGACCATGAAGCGCTCGCATGGTCGGCCCTCGCGACCGAACACACGTTCGGACCATGAGGCGCTCGCATGGTCGGCCCTCGCGACCGAGCGCACGGTCGCGTCATGACGAGAGCACGGTCGCGTCACGGCGAGCGCACGGTCGCGTCACAGCGAGCGCTCGGTCGCGTCTTGAGGCGAGCGCACGGTCGCGTCTTGTCTAGGCCCGGTCATTTCCGGCTTCGCTTAAGCTCCATTTCCACATGCTCCGCTCCGCAGGAAGATATAGGTTCCGTTAGTCCTCCTTTGTTGAGAGCCCGGAGGGCTATCTCTTCGATTGGTTTGCCTTTAGACGTTAATGCTGAGGGGGTGAAAACCGACCCCAACAGTTAGCCCCCCAGCTCGGTAGTGTTAGAGCTAATAACGGTGCCGAGTTAAAAGATGTGTTGAATATCAGTGTTAACGTTCGAAGTCAAAGCACTTACAGTAGTAGAGAGTGACTTTCTGCAAGAGGTTTAAAGACTCTTTAAATGTTACGAAGATTTCAAGACTTCGCGCTCCCTTTGCTGCTGCACTTAAAGATTTCAAGATATATTTTTTTTTTTATATATATGGAGATTTTAAGACTCCGTGTTGCGATTGCCAATGTCAACGATGTTTTTCGGGAAATAGCAAGGCTACTTTCGGAGGGAAAGGTGTTGTGTTGTGTTTTTGAATGGGAATGGGTCCCATTTGGTGAGAAAAAGAAGGGATAAGGTTTTAACCTTATCCACCCATCTCCTTCCTTCTTCCCAAAAATTTTTTTTTTTCTCCTCCTTGCCGCCGTGATTCCCATCTCCGACCACGAGCTCGTGACACCACCGACCGTACGCTCGCGACATTGCCAACATCGAGCTCGGGTCTTCGTCTTTCTTCTTTGGTGAGTTTTCTTATTACTTCCTCAAGCTCTTGATTCCATAGCTTCTTTGAAAGTTCAAGTTCATAAATCAAAACTTTTTCATAGAGAATCAAGCTTTGCCATGTTGGATTGATGATTGCTTTGGAAAATCATTGAGCCTTTGGTTGCTATTGATTTCTAGTCTTTGATTGTTGATAGAATTTAGACTTGGATTTGCATAGTCTTTTGGAGATTCCTTGTTTAAAGCTAATGTAAGAATAGAGCTTGTTCTTGATAGAAAGATGGAAATTCTTGACTTTTGATTTGTCTTGTTGACTTGTGCATAGGTACACTTGTTGTTATGGAACAAGTCACACTTGATTCGGTTGATAATGGTGGACCGGTGCTTGGAACCGAGCCCGTGGTCGTGGTTCCGAGTAGGACCGACCCGTCTTTGTGCGAGACCGAGCTCGCACTCACGAATTCTCGTGTAACCGATCGCGTGTCCACGGTTTCGTGTGAGACCGACCATGCGACCGTGATACCACGCGAGACCGATCGTGTGGTCGCGACACCACGCGGACCCGATCGCGCGGTCGCGGATGAACGCATGGTCGCAGACAGTCATGAGGCACGCGAGGATGACCGCGTGGTCGCGGACAGTCGTGGTCATGAGGACGAGACCGACTGCGCGGTCGCGGATGGGCGCCAGGCCGATCGCGTGGTCGCACATAGGTACGAGGACAACTGCGTGATCGCGGGTGGACGCGAGGCTGATCACGCGCTCGCGACTTCACAGGACCGAATCGGGAATTCGGTTGCGGCTTCATCCTCATCGAAGATTGCGATAGCCCCTTCGGCGAATCACGCTAGTACCGGTACCGGGATCCGTCTCCGTAACAAACTCACCGTTCCCCGGGTTAGTCTTGGTGGGATTGACGAGGGTGATGATGACTTAGTAGATGTTGAGGATGCGAGGAGATCCAGTGGTGATGAGGATTTGATGGCTCGTCATGGGGGAGTTGGACTTTCCTTCCCCCTTAACGACGAGGATCCGAGGCTTCCAGAGGGAGCAGCCGATGTCGCTGTGTCACTCGACTCTTCTTCTACTTCGGGGTCACCTCCATCCGATGCTGAGGATGGCGATGAGGTGACCCGCCATGTTGCGGCTAAGAAGAGGAGGAGGCGACCGGATCCCCCTGGATCTACCTCTTGCGATGAGGACTCGCTGCAGCGCCTTCGAGAGAAATGTGAGATCTCTGATGAGATTGAGTTGGTCGTTCCTGATCGCACACAGCGTGCTAATGCCCCGCCTCCGGGATACTTTACCATGTATGAGAACTTCATGGATCATTGCCTGTTGTGGTTCCCGGTGCCAGGCTTCCTCCTTCGCTTCCTGGATGGGAACGGTATCTCCCTTGCTCAGATCAACCCCAGGGGGTTGAGGCACATTATTGGTATCTACGTGCTTAGCCGGGAGTGCAATGCAGAGATTAGTACTGAGCAGCTGACCAGCCTTCTGGAGTTCAGGCCTAAGGGCCCTGCAGACGAGTTGCGGTATCTCGTTGCCCCAGCTCCGGGTCGCGTGCTTATTGATGGGTTCCCCAGCAAGGATGATCTCTTTGAGTGCTCATTCTTCTTTGTCAAGATCTCAGAGAGGACCATTGAGGCTGACTGCATCCCCCTTGTCAGGACGAGTTGGGGGAAGAGAGGTAAGTTTACACTTAGAAAAAGTTTATTTTGTATAGTGGCCATGTCTTGCATGCTAATGTATTGCTTTGTCTTTGCAGTGAGACCAGCATTAGTGAGCCGAGGTGAGATGACAGCTATCCACAGCGCTCTAGCCTCTGGAGATGGTGATTGGGTGAAGTCCTTCACCCGTCAGAGGATCCAGAGAGCACTCTCCAGTCGGATCTTCGCAGGGAAGGTCCTTGGACGAGGTGCTCCTAGAGTCTCCGCTTTTCAGCGAGCTGAGTTGGCGAGAGCGGCGTTGACGAGCACCACGGTCTCAGCGAGGGCAGGCTCGCAGGCGGGTGCTCTGTCATCCGCAGCGCCCAAGACTCCCACTGTGTCAGCTCAGCGTTCTCGTGCTTCTGATCTCACTCCTGATGAGATTGCTAGGCGGCGTGAGCAACAGCGGAAGAGGGCCCTTAGATCGGAGGGTAAGGCGGGAGGCACTCCTGATGGAGCACCTCCGAAGCGAAAGAAGGTGGGCCCCTCTTCGGCGTTTGTTAGCGACCCGACCAGTGACGGTGCTGCAGCAGCTCGCTCTTTGACTCCTGGTTCTGGTGAGAGGGCTCTTAAGCTGGCGAGAGCCACAGTGGCTGAGGTTTGCTCTCTTTATCTTCCTCTCTTTGTCCTTGTTATTGTTTCTCCACTTATTCCAGCGTTATGTTTGATTTCCTTTGTATGCGCAGCTCTCCACCCAGCTGGATGGCATGGCTTTCTGCTTTGAGGAGGACTCTCGTTCTCGTGACCGTGAGGTTAGCGAAGCCAGGAGGGCCAATGCTGAGCTCGCTGAGAAGGTCCTAGCCCTCGAGGACGATGTCGCTTCCGCAAAGCAGAGGTCGGATGAGTTGAGCGGGAAGTTGTCCAAGGCGTCCTCGCGGCATGCGAAGAACAAGGAGGAGATCACCTCGCTTAAGAGCAAGCTGTTGGAAACCGAGAGTCTTAGGGACGCCCAGATCGAGGAGGCCGTATCTAGGGCCAAAGAGGAGGCAGACCGTAGCTTCGCTAGCCGGACCCGACAGGTTGCCAGGTCGCTCGCTAGGCTTGAGGGGACAGCGAAGGATAACATGCTGGATCTTGCTGAGATCGATGCGAGCTTGGAGCTTATTGAGCGTCTTCGTGGGTCTGATGGAGCGTCTTTGGACGCTGCAGCAGAGCTTTTGGTCGAGAGGAAGATCCCGATCTACGACGCTCGTGATGTGTTTGATGAACTTGTTTCTAGCGTGAGGCAAGCTTTGGAGATCTCAGAGGATGCTGATGTTGCCAATGGAGAGGTGTGACCGATGAGCGTCCGTTGCTCTTTTATTATGACTTAGTCTATTTCTAATCTTTTGTTTTTAATAACTCTTGTTGGACTTGATGATTTTCGGTTGTAGCATTGGATGGTTTGTATCCTTGCTATTATTTTGGAGCCTTGCATTGTGGAGAATGCAAGATGACTTTGCAGCTTTTGCTGATGTTAAACCTTGATGGTTACAGATTCAGGTTTTGCTTTAGATATTGTTGATGTTGTGCCTACACTTAGGAATTCTTTAAGCTGTTTAAGCGTTTCTGTCATGTGTTTGCCAACACCAGCGTTGGGCTAGGTGAACCGAGGGCCATAAGACCCCGTGACTGATCAGAGGTCTGAAGGCTTCTCATTGTGCTTGCTCACGTATGAGGCTCTTGTTGAGACTATGAAAACGCTAATGCGCTCATGCTCTTTATTACCAACGTTGCTGTTGGGTTTTGCAAAATGGTGCTGCTCTTCTAGACACGTCTGTCCGAGAGCAAGTTCACCTTGACTTCGACCAGCGCTTGTCCTGGGTTTCAGAGTGACACGCTCAGGGTATAGGCCGAACGGAGGTCACTAGCAGCTGCATTACCAACGATGTTTGCTGGGTTTCTGAGTGGTCAGGTGGGTACATCCGCCCCGTACTGAACACTGGTACTTATATAGCGCGCTTGAATCCGTTGTGGATGTCAGTGTGTTCGCATCTCCGCATTCATTACTGTGGCCAGCAGCAATGAAAGCGGAAAGACTCTGATTTAAGCCATGAGGCTCGTGACTGATAAAGTTGTTCTTATGCCACTGAGGCTGTTGTGGAAGAGCGGAGTACGGGTACCCCACTCCCCCCCTTCGAGACGAAGGAGGCTGCTGACTTTGTCTGAAAGCAGAGTAAAACACTCACCCCCCCTCCCCCCCTAAGGCGGAGGAGATCATAGAGTTCCTCTAACGAGACGGATGAAGCGTAAAATCCCCCTCTGTTGATGGAGGGGGGCAACTGAACCTATCCGAAGACAGGCTGCCTACGTACCCTTTGCAGGGATCAAGTCGCCTCGTAGTTCAAGTAAAGGAGAGAAGACTAATGATAGTACTTCTTCAAATGCCTTGCGTTCCAGGAATGGAGGATTGGAGTCCCGGTCATGGTGGCGAGCTCATAGACACCAGGACGAACAACTGTTGTAACTCTGTATGGGCCTTCCCAGTTGGCTCCGAGCTTGCCAGCGTTGGGTTCCGCTGTGTTCTGGAATACCTCTCGAAGGACTAAGTCACCTGGGTAGAAACTCCTTTCGTTGACCTTAGAATTGTAGTACTTGGAAGCGGCGTTCTGATAGTTGGCGATCCGAATAAGCGCTTGGTCACGTCGTTCATCGAGGAAATCCAACGCGTCAAGGAGCATTGTGCGGTTGATAGGCTCGTGGAGAGGTAGCAACTGACGGCGTACACCAGGCGAACAGACCTCGGACGGGATGACACACTCGGTGCCATAGACAAGGGCGAAAGGGGTTTCGCCTGTTGCTCTGCGGGGAGTGGTGCGGTGGGACCACAATACCCCTTCAAGTTCGTCGGCCCAGCGACCCTTCTTCGCCTCTAAACGCTTCTTAAGGCCATCAAGGATTGTCTTGTTGATAGCTTCCGCTTGCCCATTGCCTTGAGGGTAGCGAGGCGTAGACTTACTAAGCCGGATGTTCCATTTTGAGCAGAACGACTCGAACCGGTTGGATATGAACTGCGAACCATTGTCAGTTACTATCTCATATGGTACTCCGTGACGGCATATGATGTTCCTCCATACAAAGCTCTCCACTTGAACATCTTTGATGTTAGCATAAGCTTCAGCTTCCACCCACTTCGAGAAGTAATCTGTTAGGACGAGTAAGAACCTCTTCTGCCGCGACGGATGCAATGGTCCAACGATATCCATGGCCCATCTCATGAACGGATAAGGTGAGGTGACGGAGGAGAGCATTGCAGTCGGTTGATGGATTTTCGGAGCGTGCCGCTGGCACTTTTCACATTTGGCTGAGAACTTAGTGCAGTCACCTACTATAGTAGGCCAGAAGTGACCATGTCTCTTGATCTTTATAGCAAGTGCTTTCCCTCCTGAATGATTGCCACAAGAACCACTATGAACCTCTTCCATTATCTGTCTTGCTTTCTCTCCTTCTACACAAGTAAGCATTGGACCAGAGAATCCCCATCGGAAGAGGTTTCCGTCAAGGAGAACATAACGCGCGGCTTGCTTTCGTAGTTTGCGAGCAGCCCACTTGCTGCTGGGCAATTTGCCATCGGCGATATATTCTCGTATCTCACTTATCCATAGCTTGTCACAGCCATACTCAAATTCTTCAGTGTCAGCGTCCATTGGGATTGCTTCAGTATGATGTGGGCTGTTGGCGTCACGCATGTCAGCGTCTCGGATTTCTGGTTCTTCTGCCATTTCTATATCTTCGTCAGTAGCCCCCACAAGGGCGTCTGCTTGCTTCGCTGCTTGGGAACGTGTCAGGATGGCGAGTGCTGCATCCTTCGTGATGCTAGGGAATTTGATGAACTCAACTGGGATAACTCGCTTTAAAGCTGGATCCTCTGGCGCAGTGGTAGCGGAGGCCAAATTTGCCAATGCGTCAGCATCCATATTCTCACCTCTAGGAATCCTTGTGAGGATAAACTCTTGAAATGAAGCAGCCAAGTCCCTTACTATCTTCAGATAAGCTTCCATTCGGTCGTCTTTTGCGACATACTCGCCGCTGAACTGACTGGTTACGAGTTGTGAATCCGAAAACACGTGAATGTGTTTGATTTGTAGCCCTTGGGCGAGCCTCAGACCGGCGACAAGAGCTTCATACTCTGCCTCGTTGTTAGAAGCTTTAAAACAAAGTCGGAATGATTGCTCAAGGACCTCTCCAGTCGGTGGCAGGAGTCGTATCCCAACTCCGGAACCGTTCTTTGAGGACGAACCGTCTACGTATAGCTGCCAAATCCCTGGCGGCACCTCCTTGGAATTGCTATCCTCTGGAAGTTCTATGAGGAAGTCCGCCAGTACTTGAGATTTATTGCACGTCCGCCCTCTATATTCGATGTCGTACTCGCTGAGCTTTACAGCCCACTTGGCCAGCCTACCGGACTGACTTGGGCTGTGTAAGACCGATCGTAGCGGGAAGGTGCTAAGTATAACGATTGAGTGCGATTGGAAGTAAGGCCTTAGTTTCCTTGAGGCCATGAGGATGGCTAATGCCAGCTTCTCCAATTGAGGGTATCTCGTTTCAGCATCTGTGAGTGTCTTGCTCACATAGAAGATAGGCTTCTGCTCGCCTCTTTCCTCACGCACAAGGACGGCACTAACTGCTGTTTCTGAGACAGCGATGTAGAGAAAGAGAGGTTCACCAGTTACTGGCTTAGCAAGGATGGGGGGCGTCGCCAGATACTCCTTCAGTTGCTTGAAGGCGTCTTAACACTTCTCTGACCATTCAAACTGCTTATTGCCTCGTAAAGTGTTGTAGAAAGGCAGACACTTATCAGTGGATCGGGAAATGAACCGATTGAGTGCAGCCACTCTCCCAGTCAGCCTCTGTACTTCGCGTTTATTCTTTGGTGAAGCCATCTGGATCAAGGCATCGATTTGTTTCGGATTGGCTTCAATACCCCGGCGAGTGACCAGGTATCCAAGGAACTCACCAGAGGTTACAGCAAACCGACACTTCGTTGGGTTGAGCTTCATGTTGTGGAGGTTCAGCTGATTGAAGCATTCTTCTAGGTGGGAAATGTGATCTTCTTCCTCGAGTGACTTAACGAGCATGTCGTCAATATAAACCTCCATGGTCTTTACCACAACTGGGTTGGCGAGCCAGTCGGGGTATTTCAAGCAAAGGTGGTATGTCGACGGCACTGCTCGCATCTGACTGAGCCATGGTGTCCCCATAATCAGATTGTAGATGGCAGGATGATCGGACACTGCGAAGTTGACCATCTTCTTAACGCCTCCAGCTTGGACAGGCAGGCGAATCGTTCCCCGTGTCCAGGTTGTTTCACCTGAGAAGCCCGTTACAGGCTTTGGCTGTCCTGTGATGAGGGACTGGTCGATCTTCATCTTCTCGAGTGTTTCCCGGAAGATAACATCCACTGAGCTTCCGGTGTCAATGAGGACTCGAGCGACATTGAAGTCGTAGACAGTCAGGTTGATTACCAACAAGTCGTTGTGCGGATGATCGATGCCTTCAGCATCCACTTCGTCAAAAGTGACGGGATCACTAGCACGCCTTGTTGTTGGAGATGTCGAGATGTTGGCGCAAACCTCAGCGCGCCGTTGATAGGCCTTGATCGCAGCTTCGTTATCGGCACAGTATTGCGATCCTCCCAGGATCACGGAGATAGTACCATGGGTGCTTCCGTTTTCGGGGTTATCTCCACGACGCTGTCGCCTGGGGTTCTCAGTCTGAAGCTCAGTAGCATCTTGAAACTTCTCCTCTGGCTTGAAGTCCGACAGACTGATGTTACCCTTGAGGGTGCCTTCGGCCAGCCTAGCAGCTAGCTGTCGACCCAACTCTCGGCACCTCGCGGTGGAGTGCCCAGTTGCTTTGTGAAAATCACAATACAACTTCTCATCATATTCCTTCGGGTCTCTTATCCAAGTGAGATGTGCTACTGATTCCATCCACCTTAGACAAGGTGTTCTTGAACCTTGTCATAAAAGACCGCAAGCTTTCACCTTCTGCTTGCTTGTTGGTCCACAGGTCCGCATCGTAGATCTTCCGTTCAGCGAAGATGTTATAGTGTTGGACGAACATCTCGGAGAGCTGCTGGAAGGTGTGGATAGAATTCTTCTCCAGCTTGTAAAACCACTGGAGGGCAGGTCCCTTCAAGCTTTCCACGAATAGCTTGCAGTATCCGATGTCCTTCTCGGAATCTCTGAAATTCGCCCTTCCTAGGGCCACCTCAAACTCCATCAGATGATCAGCGGGATCGGAGGTCCCTTCGTAAGTCGGAAGCCTAATCCTTCCCGGGTCAGAAATCCTAGCCCCTGAGATGTTATCTGCGAAGGGGGTGTTCCGTGCCTTCTCCAACACGTAAGCGACCCCGGGAGCCTTCCCAGTGCTCCGATACATCTGCAGCTTAGTCGTCCTTAAATCTGAGACGACATGATCCAACTGGGCCTTCAGGGCGGCGACCTCTTCATCACGGGAACCTCTAGGAGCTCTGCGCTCTCGCTCCCTCCTGCGAAGCTCTGCTATGATTGCATCGCCTTCTGCGGCAGCCGCATCGTGGTCAACTTCAGGGTTGACTCGGGTTCGCCTGCGAGGGGGTTGATCGTCGTCTGACCCCTCCATCACTCGCTCAGGAGTCGGATCGAAATCCCGACGAGGTGGTGGTGGAGGCAGATCCTCCGGATCCGAGCGATCAGTCCGAGGTGGCAGCTCCTCGTGTTGACCCCTCCGAGTAGCTCGCGGTGTATTGAATCTGAGGCGCGTCGGACGGACACGGGACCTTCTGCGCTTCCTCTTCTTGAGCGATTGCAGCTCGCTGGCCGTATCGTCAGTCTTCTTCACCAGAGTCTCAAGCATCTGCTTGATATGTGTGAGGTCAATTGCGGCGTTAGGAGCGGGAGGCACCGTGTTCTCCGTGGAGTTGCTTCTGTCTTCGTCGTGCTGGTGAGACGAAGATCCTTCGTTGCTCATGGTGTTGCTCGACATCGTGATCGTGTGTTGAAAACCCTAACTCTTGAGTGTCAGAAATCTGCGGAAAATCCCCTTAGTCGGCGCCAAATTGTGGGGGTCGAAACCAACACAATTAGAATTTGTAAGAGTTCGTGAGGGAATTCGGAGATTTCTATGATAAGCTAGGATTGCAAAGGATTTGAGAAAAAGATGTTGTTTATTGCTCTGAAAAGTTGAGTACAAGTTTTCGTATTGAAATTGCGGATCCCCTTTAGGGTGTTTATAAAGGTCTATTTATACTATGTCTAAGGCGGCTCTCTTCCTAAACATCTGCGGAGTCGGTTACATCATCATGGGCTTCGCGTTCGGACCGGGCCATCATAACACTATTGGGCTGTCGACTCTTGAATAGAAGCTGTGAATGAGGAGTGAAGTGAGCATGTGATCGACCCATCGACCGTGCCTTCAGGACCGACCCACAGCGAGCCCATGGTCGGACGACGAACGAGTGCTCGGTCGGACCATGAAGCGCTCGCATGGTCGGCCCTCGCGACCGAACACACGTTCGGACCATGAGGCGCTCGCATGGTCGGCCCTCGCGACCGAGCGCACGGTCGCGTCATGACGAGAGCACGGTCGCGTCACGGCGAGCGCACGGTCGCGTCACGGCGAGCGCTCGGTCGCGTCTTGAGGCGAGCGCACGGTCGCGTCTTGTCTAGGCCCGGTCATTTCCGGCTTCGCTTAAGCTCCATTTCCACATGCTCCGCTCCGCAGGAAGATATAGGTTCCGTTAGTCCTCCTTTGTTGAGAGCCCGGAGGGCTATCTCTTCGATTGGTTTGCCTTTAGACGTTAATGCTGAGGGGGTGAAAACCGACCCCAACAGCGCGTACCTTTGCTCTTTGGGAGGATCGTGGGCTGGGAAACGTGGAATGATCTGTCAGCATCAGATGAAGGATTAGATTCCTGCTCCATGATTGAATCTTCATCCTCTAAAACCTCCACAGAAAAAGTTTTACCATCGATGGTGAATTTTCTCCTTGAGTTCTCCATGTCAAAGTCCATGACAATATCACCAAGATCAAGCTTGATCTTCCCTTTCCTCACATCAATTTGAGCACCAACAATAGCTAAGAAGGATCTTCCCGGGATTACAGGGTCTTGAGGCCCATCGTCGTACTCCAAAACTACAAAGTCTGTAGGAATTATGCAGTCCTGAATCTTAATTGGCACATCCTCTAGAACACCTTCTGGGATTCTCTTGGATCGATCTGCTATGATAAGCGAGAACCTAGTAGCCTTGAAATAATGCATCCCAAGTCTAATAGCTACGGACAAAGGCATCAAGTTAATACTAGACACCAAATCGCAAAGAGAATGAGGGAAACTTTCTGTTGAGATTGAGCAGTTGAGCACAAAGTTTCCTGGATCTGGTAACTTCACTGAAACTCTGCTCTGAATCACCATGCTCACTTCTTCAGAAACCACCACCTCTTTCTTTTTCTTCTTTGGTACTGGAGCTGTGTTCAGGAGAATTGCCCTGATATCCTTAGTAAGATTGGCTCCTTCCTCAGAACTCACACCATTAGCGACCATTCACTTGACATATCTCCTTATTGCAAGTGAAAGCTTTACCGCATCAACAAGAGGCATCTCCACCATGATTTTCTCTATCAACAAGAGGCATCTCCATCGCATAAAATTACTTGTCTTGGGTCTTGGAAATTTCAAGACATGATTCAACTTTCAAACACAAGAAAGCGAGGTCGGACCGCTCTGACACATCAACCGTATGATGAATACAATTGTCCTAGATAAAAAAAAAAAGCCTCATGACCCTGTCTCCACAAGAAACAACAGTAATGAGCGCTGATCTTGTGAAATCATAGAGATGCCAAGGAAATAAAAAAGTCTACAGAAAAGTGTAGTGAGCAGAACAGTGCAAGTCCGAAAGTAAAAAAAATAAAAATCCTAAAGAAAAAGTTCAAAATATCTTGCATCTCTATGATATCCTTAATTGGATAAACAGTTATGGAGGGAAGAGAGAGGCTGAAATGCAGGAAAGGTTTAAAGAAAGTGAAAGAATCTAGAAGATCCAACGATTGATATTTCCTCAATGAGACCACAGCTAAATAATAAAAGGGTTTTGCAATGGAAAGTCTGAGTTTCTCTAAGGGGTTTGGAATCAATCTAGAGAACTACTAAGCTACTAGGGACACATCGAAGTATCACCGGATTGACTTTACAAGAATGTGGATCTAGAAGGAGTGAGTACAACTGTTTTGCTTAGGGACAAACATAAAGCTAAGTCTGGGGGAGTTGATATATTATGTTTTAACCCATTTCAGACCATGATATATGTCCATTTTATAGACTCAATTTAGTATTTTGTTTGTGTTTTAGAGTCTTTGTAGGTTTCTAGACGTTTGGAGCATAAATGATGTTTACTGGAAGTTTTGGAGCATTGCGAAAGAAGTGTCAAAGATTGAAGTGAAGAATCGAAATCTGAAGTTCGTGTCGATCGACACCACTATCAGTGTCGATCGACACCCTGTGCGAACAAGCCCTAATTCCAATTTCAAAGATTTTTCGTTTTTGCCGACAAGTTCCAGATGATTATTTTTATGTTTTCAGTCGGTTTTGAAACTCTATAAATAGGTTTTTACAGCCATTGTTTAGCTTACGCTTTATTTTACTAAGTTTAATAGATATCTTTTAATTAATAAGATTGTTTCTTCTTTGATTATGCCTGAGTAGTCACCTTGTTAGGTTTAGGGATATTCAAAGGTGTTTGATGAATTGCTAGATTTAATTTAACTGTTAGGATAATATCATTAGAAGTTCTTCATCTTGACTTGGGTTTATTGCTCATTCTAAATTCATAACCTAGAATCTGATCTTAAGTTAAATGATAGAAATGACAATTTGATTACTTGCTTGAACTATTTTTTGATGAGCAAAATTCATTTTCGCAAAGACATTTGGTTTAGGGTTTTGTAAACAATTGAACTAAAACTTAAATGCTTGTTTAGATTTATAGGATTCACAACGACAATTGGTTTTCTAGGATTTAGACATAGATAATCTCTGCATCGACAGCTGATTGATTTTATAATCGTGTTCATGTTTAAGGGCTATGCATCATAACTCCTATCGTTTATCTATATCTGCAATTCTGATTTACCTGACATTTCCATGCGCCTAGCTTTCTTTTAACTGATTTACAATTGTTCATTGCTTACTTATTTACTATTGCATTTCAATATATTCTTCTTAGCATAATTCGAACGTTTAAATCTATTGTGTTTCTGATTTCCTGTGGATTCGATAACCCTAAGTTCTACGATTGATCTCTTAATTTGAGAGAGTAGTTCAAAGGCAAATTAAAGCATATAAGATTTTGTGGCAAATTAGGGTTCATCCCCTCATCTGCAACCGCCGCTGGCTTGGCCTAACACCAAACGATGCAAAATCTCTCTTTTTCTCCTTCCTTTTCCTTTCTCATCCTTCCACCACCGAGATCCATGGATTCACCGTAAATCTCCTCTGTCGTTTTGTTCATTTGAGAAGCCATGCTTCTCACAGTCGGAACCTATTTCGGGGTTAACCACGAACCTGGGTCTCCAGTGAGTGGTCATCTTGTGCGGTTTTGCACGACTCTCGATTGGATCGCCTCCTCTTCTGACTGGATCTTTGCCGCCGATGAAACAACTCCCACTTAGCGACTTAGTCTCCCTCGATGTTGCTGTGAGGAATCCTTCATTGGTTTCACCTTTCTCCAATTTACAAGATGGTCTTTCTCCAGAGCCACTGGAATTACCGAAGCCTCCAGATCCATGCTCAAGTCATGCCCCGGTTAAGTCAAAATCTACTCACTCACCGGAATCTAATGGTGGGACTCCCGTCTCAACCGTAATGGCTGTTTGCCATGGATGTTTTGCCGACACAGGCCTAAATCCAAATCCGGTGAGGTCGAAGCTTGTCATACTTGGTGTCTCTCTTTCAAAGTGGCCAGATCCATTAACAACAACGTGGTCTCCTCCATGGCCAGTTTCGTTGTTGACAATGGGGCTTGTGGGGAATCAATCCGAGCCCCCTAAACCACCTGATCCTCCAGACCCTTCACCAATATCCTCTATTGTGAAAAGAACCCCTACTCCCTTGGGTAAATGTAAGTTGCAGTTTCAACTTTTGGTCTTTGATAGGAGCATGTCTTACTTGCTCAGGAAGATCATTGTCTTACCTCTGGTAATCATAACCTCGGTGAGAGGTCCTTTCATGGTAAAACTCCCTAGGCCACAACTTAGTACTCTAGGTTTATCGATTAAAATGGCTTGCATTTTGCTATTGTACAATACAACTCCCTTGAATGGATACATGATTTTGAAGTATGCAATTGTTTTGAACCGTATATGTCTCAACGGTTCAACAAGTCATGGTGTAAATCCAAAACCTTTGTGGTTTTGGTGTCTAAAGTATAAGTGTAAATCCAACACCAATATGGTGATGGTGGTTGAAACCGATGAAGACTTGGCTATTAAAAAATTCTTATCCCAAACCATCGATGAAGATATAAGGTCATGTTCGGTAAAATCCAACGCCTTATGATTGATCAGAGCCGCCATTCGTAGCGCTCCCGCTTCCAAGCCTCATGGTTTCCTCCATGAAGAATCTATCTCTTTCAATTTTAGTTTAAGAATAGCAAATATTGTTGCAAAATCTAATATGTATGAGCTTGTAAAATTCCATTATCTATATAATATGTTAAGGTTTACACAAAGTCAAAGCTATGAGAAGATGACATGTGTCATCTATTTTTTTTTTTAATTTATTGATTATTATTTTTTGGTCAAATGTAATTAATTAATAAAATTAATACTACTACTACATTAACTACAATATCTTAAATAAAATCAAATAACAATCCAACAATAATAGTTTTGTTATTTTATGTATTTAACTAATCTATATAATATGTTAAGGTTTACACAAACTCAAAGTCATTAGAGGATGCCATTTATCATTTCTTCTTTTGATGTTTTGATTTTTTTTTTTTGTAACTTAACAATTAATTCCAACAATTTAATATTTTACTCCAACAATTAAATGTATTATTGTAAACTTTTAATGATTTAAAATATATATATTTAATTGTGATTTAAAATAATTTTGTAACTCCAACAATTTAATAATGTTTAAGGATATAGTTTTTATATATGTAATTGTGATTTGGTTTTTTAAAAAGTCACAAAAGAGAAGCTTCACTAAAAAAAACCATTACATGAACAAAACAAAAAACTTGTGAAAAAAGTAAAAATGATTATAAGATTCATAAAAAGTTAAAATGCTAAAGTATGATTAAAGAGATTTAGAATGAATATTTTCTTCTATTTTTAAATCATTAAAAGTTTACAATGATACATTTAATTGTTGGAGTTAAATATTAAATTGTTGGAATTAATTGTTGAAGTTACAAAAGAAAAAGTCAAAAATCAAGAGAATTAATGACACATGGCATCCTCTCATGACTTTGACTTTGTGTAAACTTTAAAAATTGTAACATGAACAAAAAAAAAGTTTTGAAAAAATTAAAAATGATTTTAAGATTCTTAAAGAATGCTAAAGTATGATTAAAGAGATTTAGAATGAATATTTTCTTTTTAAAGTCCTCACATCTTCTCAAACCCGATTTCCAATTACTTCTTAGTACGATTAATACAATTTGTAATCGAGATAACAATTTTAACCAAGTCTCTTGAAAAAAAGCCTAGTCCATCATAAATTGTGAATCTAAGTCATAAGTGGATGTCATGTGTCACATCAAAACCATAAAGAGAATGAGATGATGGTTATGTCTTAATAGAATATAAAACATACAACTTCTCTTATCAATATTTTTTTAGAAATGTGTTTGATACAAGAAAAAAAACTATTAATCATATTTTTCAAGGAACCATAGTAAATAAGTATAGATATATAAGTTAGAAATTTATTCCAAAGACGATGTCTTCTACATGCTGTAAATTTACGAGTAGTCGATGTTTTTTGCATACAATGTCAAATATGTCCGACAATTTGCTAAAAATATTTAGTTTTCTAAACTAGATAATTATTTACTATAAGCATCAAATGTATGTAATATAAATACACAATATAAATCTATAATTATAAATCTATATAATATGTTAAGGTTTACACAAAGTCAAAGTCATTAGAAGATGCCATTTATCATTTATTCTTATTGCATATTTTATATGTTCATTTTAAAACCCACGCAACGTGTGGGCAATCTCTAGTTGATGATATAAAGTTGTTTGTTGTCAAAAAAAAAACCCCCCAAAATATGACTAGCACTCATAGAACACTCCATCATGCCAAAAAAATTTAGACGATGATTGAGTCTAACGGTAACCATGCCCAAAGCCGATTTAAGGAGTTGTTATTAGATTACTGTTTTTGATGTATTTTAAAATCAAAGTCAAATATGTATTATTCAATTGTGTATTCTGTAGAAATACATTAAAATTATATGTTATTGAATTAAACATTTGTTTCTGATATTCTAAAAGCGGGATAAATCATAGATTGATGCCTTCCAAATCTCAAATCATAATTATTAATTTTCGAATTTCCAGGAGGTTTTGGGCCGAAATCCGTAATCTCCCAGACCCAAAACCACATGATGAAATATTAATTTCGTCCTAAAAACAACTCCAAATTATAACATTTTTGTTTTGAAAAGTTTGGCTTAGACTATTTATGGTTTCATAAATTCATGATTATAACAACTTGTATCAGCGTGCCCTTACTTGACAGTCCAATAAGACTTTGAACTCCACCTAAATATATTCGATCGATCTTTGTGAGATACATCTTTTGAAGAACTCGAAGCCATTCCTCTCTAGTGTGGGAGCTGGATTCTTACAATTGAATTTGTTAGGTTCACGGAAGAGCTGCCAAACTTCTAGTTAGAAAACAAGAACAATTGAGAAGAAATAGTTTATTAGCTGTGTAACTTTAAAAAGAGTACAAATGTTTCTGCTAAGAAGTTCGTGATCCCCTTTGATGGGGATGATACAATGATATATATAGTGTTCTAAGTTGGCTAGGATTTTTGCTTCAGCTGCACTCCTTAGGTCGGCCGGGACATCAGCAATTCGGCATGCATGTGATCTGGCTTAGCCCATTTATATGGGTTGTACCGAATTGGACATGTTAAGATGAGATCCACTATCTTCATGTTGGTTCATCTGGTTTGCTTCGGTATCATAGGTGGTTTTCGGGTCTTCTAACCGCCTGATGGATCCTAGGCATTCGCGGGTGCTCTCCAACATCTAGACTTAGTCATTTTCGTCTGCTGATCTTCAGGGGATGAAATTCAACCCCTACAGTTAGCCTCCCAGCTCAGAGTTATCAGTAATGGTGAAGCCGAGATAGTAATGAAAGTCAAAAATCAGGCAGATGAAATTGTTCTGATTGTCTCCCTGAGCAGAGTCAATTTTTTGAATAGATCAGTTTTGTTATATTAGGTGCTATGAAAACAATTGCACTGTGGCACGGCTCGGGTATAAGTATGATGTATGAATTTTTTTTTTTTTTTATGAGATCCACTATGTAAAGTTTCAAGCTGTTCACGTCGTTGCAGTAGGTAAGCTTGATTTTTCTGTTTCACAATTTCACCGAGCCATTGATCCATGGTTTTAATTTTTCTCCCGATCTGTGGATTTTACTTGCTATTTTAATAGCTCGGGCTTTTATGAATAAAAAAAAATGGTTTGGGCCTTACAAAACGTTTGTAAATCACCCTCTCCTATAAAACTATATCTTAATTGTGTAATTGTTAACACAAATTCAAAATTTTAAGATACAAAACGCTGGTAAACAACTTTAAAAAACTCATTGAATCACTGCAAATGCCCAATATCTCTCTTCCGACTGCTAATCTCCGATCACTCTCTACTCGGAGGAAATAAAGACCTCTCTCTCTCTCTCTCTCTCTCTCTCTCTCTCTCTCTCTCTCTCTCTCTCTCTTCTCTCTCTCTCTCTCTCTCTCTCTCTCTCTCTCTCTCTCTCGTTTGTTTTTTGTTTTCCGCCGACGGTGCTGCATCTCCGTACTTCCATTTCGCTGCTCTTCTCAAGAGCAAATCGGCGAGTCTTTAACCACCCGTGAAGCAGCGTGTCCCGATCTTTGAGCCGTAACCCGAACCACCACCGTCTTTCTGACCCGGCTGTCACTCGAACCGTTTTTGTTTCTCCGATCTGAACCGCGACTCGTCCATAGATTCATGAGCTGTGAGTTCCTAGCCATTTGTTGTGAACCGTCGTTTGATTCCCAAGCCGTGGAGATCCATCCCCCGACCTGTGGACTTTACCCGAGCTGTTGAGACAAACCAAGCCGTGAGCGAAGAAGTCCCGAACTGTGAGCTTCACTGCCGTGACTCGAGCCGTTGATTTAGTGTAGTCATGGATCCGGTGAAATCGTGTTCTAGAAAGTGATATATCATGGTTTTTACATGTTTTAGATTATGATATAAGCCCGATTTCTTGAGTCTTTTGGTGTTTTCGAGTCTTTTATATTTATTATTATGTACAAGGATGTTTTGAGCTTTATTGGTGTTTACTGGAGCATTATGGAGTAAAATGGAACGAGGAATCAAAGTCAGAAGTTTGGATTGAAGTTTACAGAGCTATGTCGAGCGACGCCACCATCCTGTCGCTCGACACGAAGAGTTTAAAGTCAGTGTCGATCAACACTACCCTGAGTGTCGATCGATACCCTCGTCGACTTAGCCCAGAACCCAATTTTGGAAGATTTTTGTTTTGCGGCAGAAAGCCCAGATGTTTGCAATCAGGCCCAATACGTTTTTTTAACCTATATATAGATGTTTTCAACCCTTATTTAGGCTTACGCTTTATTTTACTTAGTTTAAGAGATATCTATCATCAATAAAATATAATGGTTTCTTCTTTGATTATGTCTGAGTAGTTACCTTGTTAGGTTTAGGGATTTTCAAAGGTGTTTGATGAATTGCTAGATTTAATTCAACTGTTAGGATAATATCATTAGAAGTCTTCATATTAACTTGTGTTTATTGCTGAATTTAGCCTCGCGAACTGAAATCTGATCTTAGGTTAATTAAAAGAAATGACAGTTTTATTAATTGCTTGAACTAGTTTTTGATGAGAAAAATTCTTTTTTGCAAAGACATTTGGTTTAGGGTTTTGTGAACAATTGAACTTGATCATTAATGCTTGTTTAGATTTATAGGATTCGCAACGACAGTTGATTTTCTAAGATTTAGACATAGATAATCTTTGCAGTGACAACTGATTGAACTGAGCTTCGTAATCCTATCTTTAATTTATTATCTGCAATTCTGATTCACTTGCGATTTCTCTGTGCCTAGCTTTTATTCTTATTGATTTTACAACTGTTTTATTGCTTTTGATTACTTGTTTTACGTTCAAATTTTACTGCTTAGCTTAATTCGAACGTTTAGATCTATTGTGTTTCTGATTCTTTGTGGATTTGATAACCCTAAGTACTACAGTGATCCTTTAATTTGAGAGAGTAGTTCAAAAGGAAAATTTGACCATATCAGAAAGTGTGCCATGTTTTTTGTAAACGAACCACTTTCTTCGGATATTTTAGGAAACAACCCACGTTGCTTGAAAATGAACCGTTTTCTTGCAAAAAAGTCGTTTCCTGGGCTTGGAAGTCTTTTCAAAACATGTGACGCTTCCGATAAGCGAACCATTGTTGAACAGTGACTAGTTTTCCTTATGTCGACGGAAGATTCGAACCGCGGTCTTTCTCCTGAGCCGAGATCCTGGGGTGTGCTACCAAGTACAGGGGAACCGAATTATTTGGAGATCATTTTCTCATCTCTTCGTGATTCTTCTGCTGACAAGACTGAAACAACGGATGCACCATTCATCTGTAAAATTCCAAATAAAGGAAAAGTGATTCGACCTAATCCTCCTGGCTTAAGTCTTTCCACCGTTGACACTCTTCATATTCTTAAGCGACGATTCAAAATTCCTGAAGCCCTTGAGCTGATGGCACCACATCCTTATGATCGAGCATATGAGCCTCCTGAGGGACTCTTTACTCTTTATGAATCATTTTTCTATCTCTGCTTTCTATAGTTTACGATTCCCGAGGCTATTCTTTTATTTTCATGGGAGTACTGGCTCGCATTTGCTCAGATCAATTCACGGGGAATTCCTCTTTGGTTAGGATTCTTATACGGAGTTACGAATGTGGGATTGAGATTAGAGCCGATCACTTACTAGGATTTCTCGAAGTTTGAAGTCGCAGCCCAAACGAAGAAAGAAAATATTATCTCTTCTGCAAAGCTCTAAGACGGCTCATTGGTACTTTCCCGAGTAAAGACGAGAATTCAGATGATTATTTTTTCTTTGTGAGAGTTTCCGAGGCCGAACTGTCTTCGCTCGGTCAAAACTAAATGGAGGCAGATTGGTAGCGGATCCATAGTTTGCTTAGAACCACGAATTTGCCGTTAATTTTGACACTTGGATTTGCGATTGTAACTAATTTTCTTCCTCTTTTGTTTTGCAGTTCACCCTTTCCATATCACGAAGCTTTCGGGTCTTTCGAGTATTCACAAGAAGCTTGCCGCTCGTAGGTGCAACTGGGTCAAGGACTTTAGTTTGCAGCGAATTGAGAGAGCGTGAGCCATTTTAGAAGGTCTTCTTACCAAATTACCATCACCACCATCTTCAAATCATTCGAGCGACATGAGAGGCCACGATAGAGAGATTGACGAAGAGCGCAGGGCTGGTGAGAAAGGGTGAAAGACTACCGTGGTGAAAAAGGGTGCTGGACTACCGCGGATAAAAGGACATATTTGCTTCCGCCTCTGCCTCTGTCGAGCCTTAGCTCGCGCCTCACACATGCGAAGGTCTCATCTCATCCATCCTCGTCTGCGGGTGAGCTACCTGTACCAAGGAGTTTGGAGTTCACCGCTTCAACTTCTGACGATCGGCCAATGTCTTCTCAACTCATCACTCACCATTCAAAGAAGAAGAGCAGCGATGGTGGAACGGGAAAAGCCAAGACGATCCGCCAACGTCTTACTGATCTCAAGAGAAAGGGGATTGCCAAAGACGAAGTTAGCAATAAACGTGAGGACAATGGCGCGAAGAAGAAAAAAAACACGTTGAGCGCCAAGTCACACCCGAGCCAACTCTTGGTACCACTGCATTGAGTACACCCATTACCCTGGGAGTGATATATGAAAATGCCGAGACGTCAGCTAGCTTCTTCATGCACGTTCTACACAAAGATGATCGCATGTATAACCTGAGCAGCTTAACCAAGAGTAAAGCCCATTCGGAGATTATTCTCAAAGGAGCTAAGGTATTGAATTCTCTCGACTCTTGACATTTCTTGGTTGTCCTATTTTTATATATATTTTGGTTGAGCCGACATTGACGGGTGACCTGTTTTTCTTTGCGCTTTCTCAATACTTTGCTGCGATAAACCCGGTGGTCATGGAGTACGACAAGAGTGCTAAAGATGACGAAGCCCGTATCAGCAAAGCCAAGACATTAGCTAAAGAGACAGAGGATCTTGTTACAGCCAAAAAGAAGGAGACATCCAAGGTGATTGAAGATCTGAGAGCTCCAAAAGAGGCGGAAAAATCTAATCATAGAGAGATGAAATGACACAACGAGGTTTTGGAGTCGTCAAAAGTTAAGAACAAGGCGAAGATAGCGAAGCTGAGTCATAGTTTGAGTGCCGCAAACGAGCTATTGGAGTCGCAGGTTTCCTAAGCCATGATTGAGGCCAAACAGGAAGTGGAGCAACAGTTTCAGGGTAAGATCGCTTGTGCCATGCAAAAGATTGAACTCTTGAATGGTTCAGTGAAAGATGACACGTTAGATCTTGCTTGCATAGAGGCTATTGTCCAGCTCATCGAGGTTTTCACTAGCGAGAGACCTGCTTTGTTTGCTGAGGAGAAAGAAGATGGAGATGCGGCTACTCAAGTTTGAGGGTGCATACAAGCGGTTTGGTGAGGTGATCTCTGGAATTCAGGCCTCGCTAAAAATTCCTCCTTCGAGAAAAGACTTTTTTATCGAGATTCACGACAACGAGCCGATTGAGCTTTTTGTGGCGAGAGCCAGCATTTAGGACCTATTCGGTTTGAATTTGGATGTGGTTGTCGCTTCACAACTCGTCCCTTCCATACTGGCAATGCCAAGATCTCTAACAGTTTCGGATCTATCGTTTTAGTTCTCCAGGTACGAGTGTGCATGATATAGATAACTTGTCTATGTCCTTTTTCTAGAAATCTTGTTATGTCATGAGAAAAATAGTTGTGTTCTTGAGTGATCAGATTCTTGTCTGAAATTTGGATAGGTGCTGTCGGCATTACTGAAGTACTGCATGACTCGGTCGAGGCCATTGTGCCAAGTAAGGAGAATGATGTTCCTGGTACGTCTGGATTTGCGCTATACACGGATTCGGCCGCGAAGAAGAATGAAGTCATTGAGGAGATCGTGGAGAAGAGCGACGCCGAAGCCTTGGGAGACGGAGAGACCGCCTAAACTTCTAATCCTCATGTTTTCTTTTTCTCTTTAAGAATTTGTCGCCTTAATGGCTTTTGCTTATCGTTTTTGACTTTGCTTATATGCGGACGAGTTTTATCCGTTATGGTATGCGTTTTGAGGAACTCTTGATATGATTCTATATTTTTGCCTTGCATCCGAGAGTGATGCGAGATGATTTATATGAAATGGCTTTTGGTGTTATTATTATGTTTTTTTTTACAAAAACTTTCACCATAATTGAAACCAAGTATTTCAGGTCTACCAAAAAATTGTTTCTCAAACTATTCACCGTTTATGACGGGTGTTACCGATTTACGACGGTGTTACCGATTTTTTGACAATTAGTTGAGTTTGTTGAATTGTTCATTTTGGTTTACGGATGTGCTCCCATGAGTACGTTTGCTCCAAGAATGACACTTAAATTTATTTGTACCACCGTTCTGTTAGCTTGGTTTTTGAGTTGGACATTTTGGTTTACAGATATGTTTCCATGAACACCGGCTCCAAGAATGAACACTTAGACATATTGTACCAGTGTTCTGTTAGCTCGGTTTTTGAGTTGGACATTTTGGTACAATAAGTCTAAGTGTTCTACTTCTACCCATTAAGAAAAATAGTCGATCAAAACTAACAAATAGCATTTCTGCCACGAACGATGAAGTGGTTCGACAATATCCATAGCCCATCGTATGAATGGGTAAGGAGATGTCACAGAGAGAGCTGTTTGGTAGGCTGATGAATCATTAGGCCATGGCGTTGGCACTTCTCGTATTTAGCGGTAAACTTCTCTCAGTCTTTGATCATGCTAGGCCAGAAATAACCGTGCTGCTTGATTTTGATGGCAAGGGCTCTCTCTCCGGAATGATTTCATAATGTCTCAGGTTGCTTGTCCTTCCACGTAATTTATTAGGGGCCTAGATAAACTCTATTTGAACAGGTTGCCATAGAAGAGAATAAAACGGGCCGCTTGGGCCCTAAGCTTGTGTGCCGCCCATTTATCGGCAGGTGTATCGCCCTCAGCGAGATAACCACGAATGTTGCCTATCCATTTAGTGTCGCAACCGTAGTGGGTTGTGTTTTTGTCTTTATTCTTGGCTGCGCTATGCTTTGGCAGTGGCTCGTCGCTAGATATGCTAACGACTTGGGGAAGTGGGCCGCGGACAAAAGTGGTGTCGTAAAAAATAGATTCGGTATCTCCATCCATTTCTGTCGGCAATGACTATTTCTGTCATTAGTGCGCCAATATCCTTGGTTGGCTCGATTTCCATGGGTGTTGCCGAAGAGATGGTTGTTTCGCTTGATTCAGGAAGTGCTTTTTCGGGCAGCATGTGCTCGTGTTAAGACGTTTACTATATGTGGAAGGTATATACTTGGTTTCTCGATAAATTTGACCGGGATGATAAGTTGAAGGTCATCATCTAACTTTTTTGAAGATCTGGGGGATGCGAGCGTACCTGCCTGTGAGTTTTCTTCCCTTTGGATTTGAGTAAGCGTAAATTCTTCAAATTATGCAGCAAGTTCCTTAGCGAGCTTCAAGTACGCCTCTATTTGATCATCTTTGGTTGCATAATCACTGTTAAACTGGTTGACGACGAGTTGAGAATCATAGAAAGCATGGATTTTGTTTATTTTTAAACCGCAGGCGAGACGTAAGCCGATGAGTAATGCTTCGTATTTGGCTTTATTGTTGGATGCCCAGAATCCTAGGCGTAACGACTGTTCCAGTCACTCGCCGTCAGTTAAAGTGAGGCGGATACCGAATCCATATCCGTTCTTGGAGGACGATTCGTCAACGTAGAGTTGCCAAGGGAGGGCAGGTATTTCCTTAATTTATGAAGCATCAACCTTGGGAAGTTTGACTAGGAAATCAGGTAATACTTGGGATTTTATGCCGGTTCAACTGCGGTACTAAATGTCGAACTCGCTCAATTCTATTGCCTATTTGGCTAATCTCCCAGATTAGGTTGAATTGTGAAGTACAGTATGCAAAGGGAAAGTGCTAAGTTTCTTGTTTCGGCTCTGGTAAGCGACTTGCTGGTGTAGAAGATAGATTTCTGGTCATTTCTATCTGCTCGAACAAGTACTCCACTTACCGATGTAAGGGAGACTACTACATAGAGAAATAACGGCTCACCTGTCACCGGTTTCGCAAGGATTGGTGGGCTTGCCAAGTATTTCTTCAATTGTTGAAAAGCCTCTTCGCATTTCTTCGTATACTCAAACATTTTCTTCCCTCTTAATGTGTCATAGAAGGGCAAGCATTTATCTGTAGATCTTAAAATGAAGCAGTTTAATGGGGCTACTCGTCCAGTTAGACGTTGCACTTCTGACTCCATTTTCGGCGACACCATTTGGATGAGACCATCGATCTGCTTTGGGTTCACCTCTATGCCGCGATGGCTTACTAGGTAACCGATAAACTCGTCTATGTAGAACTCCATTGTTTTTCCGAGCTGATCAGTGAACATCTTATTCACTAAGCGTTAATACGTTGCTCTAGCATTTTCAAGCCAAAAGGCATGACTTTATAGCAGTAAATCCCGTGATCCATGATAAATAAGGTTTTCTCGCAATCACCGGGATTCATGAGTATATGGTTGTAGCCAGAGAAAGTATCTATGAAAGAGAGTAACTTGTTTCTTGCGGTTACTTCGACTAGTCGATCGATGTGTGGTAGCGAGAAGATGTCTTTGGGACAAGCTTTGTTAAAGGTTGTGAAATCTATACATACCCGCCACTTCCCGTTCTTCTTCTTAACAACGACTGGATTCGCGAGCCAATCTGGGTACTTAATCTTTTAGATTGATCCAACCCGCAAAAGTCTTTCCACCTCGTCGTTAACTGCTTGAGCTTTATCTGGAACGATTTTTCTGCGCTTTTGCTTGACTAGTTTAAAAGTCGAGTCAACATGCAGTTTGTTACTAGCCATAGTGATATCGATCCATGGCATGTCTTCCGCTGACCATGCAAATGTACTTATATTTTCTTTAAGGAAAAAAATCAGCTCTTGCTTGAGGGATTCGTTGAGGTTTGCACCGATTTCCACACATCGCTTAGGGTTTTTAACACCGCTTCTTCTTCGCAGACCTCCACAATTTATAATTGCTACAAGATATAGGAGAGTTCTTTGACAGGCTCCCTGTCTTTTTCTGCTTTTTGCGCTTCACATTGGGGATAGGGACAGTTGCTTCTCTTCTATGCTTATGCGCGGCTAGAAAACACATTTGGGACGCTGTCTGACTCCCCTTGATCACCTTTACCCCTTCATTGGTTAGGAATTTGAGGAAGAGGTGCTAAGTGGATGCCACTGCTCGCATTGAATTCAGCCACGGCGTACCCATGATTACAATATAGATAGCTGGGTTATTGGATACCGAGAAATTGAATACCTTGGTGACCCCCTCAGGTCTCTCGGGCAACATGATTGTTCCAAGGTTCATCGTGGTTTTACCATTAAATCCGATGAGCGGTTTGGGACTAGACTTTATTCAGGTGGAGTCGATTTCCATCCGCCTCAAGATCTCTTTGAAAATTATGTCTACGGTGCTCCCAGTGTCAACCAGACCACACGCAGTATCCCAATCGTTAATGATCAGCCGAATCAAAAGTGGGTCATCATTCGGTTTGTCGATGTTGCTAGTTTCCATCTCTTCGAATGAGATAACGTCGTTGGGAAACTTCGAAGGTGTAGGGACGTTGGCACCGATTTCAGCTCACCATTGAAAAGCTTTGATTAACGAGACTGTGTTGGTGCAATAGTGAGAACCGCCCATTATCATGTTGCACACTCTTCTCTTTTGTCATTCTTATGTTGCATTATCGTTTTGTCTTTCTCATCTTTTAGGCTCTGCATTAGTGTTTTCCTCGGGCTGGTCTATCCTTTCTTCAATTTCAAAATCTTTGATGCTTATGCCACCTCCGAGTTCACCGGCTGCTAATTTCGTGGCTAGCCGCATGCCGAGCACCCGACAACTAGCCATTGAGTGTCCACTTGACCGGTGTAATTTGCAATATGTCGATTCATCAAAGGTTGTACTCTTTGTCCATGTATTACCGAAGGTTCTACCTCTGCCTCTACCTCGGCCTCGGCCGTCTTCGTGGCCATAGCCAGGTGAGTCAACATGATAATTATGTTGCCTCTGAAGCCGCCTTCGTGTTGAACAAAATTTCCCTGCTGCTTTCTTCTAATCGGCGCTGCTGCTGGTTGGGGATTGACACTTTTGGACTTTCCATATTAATGTGCCAGTGTCTTTACTTCCTCTTCTCTTTTTATAAAGCCGGTGGCCTATGCATAGCATCTTGGATAGCCGTTGACTCATTGCAGTCATCTCTTTCTAGAAATTGGATTCGTACCATAGAGCTTTTTTAACGCTTTAAGTGCTGACCTGTCGTCTATACCCATTACCTGAGTAAGCACGAGTTTGAATCGTTCGATGAAGCTCCGAAGAGTTTTGGTTGATCCCTGAGACCTAGTCGGGAGATCGGCTTCCGAGGATCTTCTCTTGATTAGAATGGCGTACTGTTTCAGGAAGGCTTCAGAGAGTTGCCCAAAGTTATCTATTGAGTGTTTTTCCATACCAGAGAACCAATGGAGAGTTTTTCCTTTGAGGTGTTCCACGAATTGGAGACAGTAGCCGATGTCTTTTTCCTCAGGTTAAAAATTAGCGTGGCCCATCGCGATCGAGAATACGGTGATATGCTCAGTTGGATCGGTTTTTTTGTCATAAATTGGTACTCTAATTTTTCCAGGGTCGGAGAGTTGTACCCTGGTGATCCCTTCTATGAATGGTGTGGTCCACGCCTCTTCAAGCACTCGATCGATTTTTGGAGCCTTGCTCGTCGCCCGATGAACATGGGAACGCATCTCCCTCAAGTCGATAGCGGTCTGCCACAGAGAAGCTTTCAACTCGTCCATCTCTCTTTGCTAGTTGGCAGCAGACGTTCCATTTGCAGTTTCAGCCTGCTCTACCCACTATAGGTTTTCTTTTATTTCGATGAGCTCCTACTCTTGGTCGAGTTGTCTCCTTCTTTCGCCAGCTCACAGAGCTCTTGCTGATCTTTAGTCGTTAGTGTTTTCTTGTTCTTTGGTGTCATCAGCGATCTCGACGATCCGATTGACCCCATTTGCGGAAGTTGTGCTCCTGCCTCTTGGTCGTCCTCCAGCTGGTTCTTCGGAGGATCCGCGGGTCCACTATGCGCTAATCGGTGTAGAGAAGAGATTTGTCAGAAGATACTTCGTGCGCTCGGTCGGCTAGCCACTGATAGGGCTTTTAGCTCTGCTGTCATGGTGCTGTTAAGCGTCTCCTGTTCTTTAGATTTCCTGAGCAGCTACGCCAGCATCTTTTTGACCTCGCTGAATATCTTTGGGTTAGCTAATCCGTTGGTTTGAGGGCCCGTCGCACCAGATCTGTTACGAGGCGCCTGTTCTTTGTTGTTTCGCTCGTTGCGAGCCGTTTGCTCGTTGTTTTGTCTGGTTACTCCAGATTTGTTGCGAGCTGTCTACTTCTTGTTATGTCTGGTTAGCCCAAATCCGTTGGGGGCGTCTCTTTTGGATCCGCGCTGTCATCTGTCGCGTTCCACTGGGTTGTTTCGCTGTTACCGGTCATCTTCTCAAACTTGATCGTGATTTCTTTGTGTATGAAGCTTTGCTGGCACCCTCCCTCTAGCGCCAAATTGTGGAAGTTGGATTCCTACAATTGAATTTTTCGGGTTCGCGGAAGAGCTGCAAAATTTCTAGTTAGAAAACAAGAACAATTGAGAAGATAGAGTTTATTAGTTGTGTAGCTTTAAAAAGAGTACAATGGTTTTTGCTAAGAATTTTGTGATCCCCTTTAATGGGGATGATACAATGATATATATAGTGTTCTAAGTCGGCTAGAGTTTTTGCTTGAGCTGCACTCCTTAGGTCGGCCGGCCCATCAACAATTCGGCCCACTTGTGATCTGGTTCAGCCCAATTATATGGGTTGTACCGAATTGGGCATGTTAAGCTGAGATCCACTATCTTCATGTTGGTTCATCCGGTTTGCTACGGTATCACAGGTGGTTTTCAAGTCTTCTAACCGGCTGATGAATCCTAGGCGTTTGCGGGCGCTCTCTTATATCCAGACTTAGTCATTTTTGTCTACTGATCTTCAAGGAGTGAAAATCAACCACTACATCTAGTTCAACAAATTAGTATTCCAATTATGTATTGTTACGGAAACAAACTTTTTTGACCCTTTTTTGTGTTACAGATGGATTTACTTTCCAGAATACGAACGACCCTTACGAGTTTAAAGAGCAACTACAGAATGACGACACCAAAAAATGTTGCATAATGGAGGAGTAATAACTATTGAAATGCGAAATTTCTTAATGGAGAAGTTTTCTTTACAAAAGGAGTTAATGCATCATATATGCTGACAAAAGTAATCGAGATAGCGTTGCATACAAACAAACTCAACCAGATGTACTTCAATTTATTTCAACATTCGAACAAATCGTCGTTTAACCTTATTTATCTTATTTATTTTAATTTTCCTAACAAAACAAAAGCTGGTGTGACTACTATTATGTTTTTTTCCTCAATATAATATGTTTTACTTATTAGATTCAAATAACCTCATTATAAGGAGAAAAAAACGAATGATTATGTAATGGACGGACAAAAAACATAATTACACCATAGTCGAAAGCTTTCATCAAACGAGGTAAAGTTTCAAGATGATAAGATCAAGATGTAAGGCATTTAATAGTCGATCCATAAAAAAAATAAAATAGGGGTGTATAAAAGAATAGAATTATTATTTGGAATTAGAGATCTGATTTTTCTATTAGAGAAAAAAAAGTAAAGATCTGATCTGATTTACTCCAAAAACTTGTATAAACAGAATCTGAATTTACAGTCGTTTTGACTTGGTTTTTTTTTATTATTTTTTTGTCAACCATACATGAAATCAAAAACTGTATTTGAAAGTAATTGTGCAACTCGAAAATAGTTGCTTACAAATAAGAATTCAACAGTAACAAAAACATGGAGAGAGGACCTTGTCTTCAAACTTCGGACCTTGTCTGTGAGGATTGAGAAAGCGAGCCAGTTATCTGGCAGAAATTATTCATGATTTCCACCAGATCATAACTATCTTTCTGAAACACATGACACTCCAGTCTTCACTCTTTCAAACCAGATATCACCTAAATCAGTGCCTCTATTTCTGAGTGTAACGGCAATTTTTGAAGGCTCAAGTCTTGTGATCTTAATAATACATGATGATCGCCTTGAAAGCATACCCACCCAAATCCAGAGGTTGAATATGTATCCTTCCAAGAACCGTCCACTTTACATAGAAGTTGATCAGATAGCTGATCAACATGCAATGTTTCCATCTCCATGATTGGTTCCTCCGAGGAACATATTTCTTATCTGCCAAAGCCAAACATTTTTTATCTGCCAAATTGTTGATTTCAACTAAGTCCAATTCATTGTTCAATGATTTCCAAATATACCATAATAACTTGGGGAACATATTTCGTTCACCAATGATGGTATCCCCTTCCTCTATCCTCTAGAACTAGTTAACACCACGTTGGTTTATCCGAGCTCGAACATGTATGGAACCTGAAAGAATCTCCCAAAGGAAGTGCTTAATTTTCATACATGAGTTTTGAGAATTGTAAATTCGTCTCTCTAATTCAATTTAATTCCATATTTCTCAAGTTTATTGACCAACCAATATCCTGATTGTACTGTATATCTCCCCTGCTTTATAAAATGCCAAATATAATAATTTTTATTTAAGAAAAGGACCCAAATTGAATCTTCGAATTAATTGGAGTACAAGATTATGTCAGTCATTCGTCACATAATTATTTAAATATTCATATTCAGATTTGGATGAAGGATGCTCCCTCGTCCCCTAGCCCGCCTAGGATAATAATCATTATTCCATGGATCTCGTCAGACTGCTATCGTATTACCAAATTCATGTCCATCCGACTTCCTTTTTATACGACGTTCCTAGCCGATAGCATATTTTTCAGTCTTCACACATATGAAAGTGAGTTAGGTTTCTTATCCATCAGAGGATAACTATCCCAAAAATATCTTCCTTTGAGAACTTGTGCTACCAACATGTTTGCATACTCGTATAGTCTCCAAAGTTGTTTTGCCAAGAGTTTTGGATTAAAAATCATGAAAGATCAAAACCCCAAACCACCTTCCTCCTTAGAGTGATATAATCCCAAGACTGCCAGTGGAGTCTACAATTACCTCCACCAAAATTTGGCTATAGCAACAGTTAATTTCTTCGTTAGCAACTATAGTAGTCGAAAATATGACATAATATACGTTAGGAAAGCTAGAGCTACTGATTTAGTGAGAACCTATTTCCCCCATTTAAACAAGAATTTAGCTGCCCATCCTTTAACCAGATCATAAAGTCTCTCATTAAGAAAGTTGAAAATCTTTGCCTGATATTCACCCGGACTCTCTGGTATACCTAAGTACGCATTCATTCTGCTTTTTTTTTTTTTATCAATTCTCATTATACCCTCTAACTTACTCATGATTTCATTGCCAAACATACTAGATGATTTATCAAAATTTATTTCTTGACCCAAAGTTGTCCCATATATCCTTAGGACTTCCAATATTGATTTGCATTCCAGCTTATAAAAAGTCTTATTCAATCATATCGTGTGCTTTGCTCATGTTCGATTTTCATGTCATAAACTCCTTTTAACAAGCTGCATTGGTCCTTAGTCCATGAAATATCTCTTGAGGGATTAAGATATTATTAGTTAGAGTCTATCGGACAAAAAATTCTTGGATAAACCATGTTAACTCCCCAAAGATGGCTAAAACCTTTGATAGAAGAGGGTTGTCATCCTATCCGGGCCAGAAGTCTTTCAAAATGCATGGAAAAGAGTGTCTTTCTTGCCTCCTCCTACCAGACTTCCTTTATCATATTATTATGAATATCTTCCGTAATGAGCGGTTAGACATTTAGAAGAGTTTTCGTAACATTTGCCGGTTGCGTTGATGAAAATAAGTCTCGAAATATGAGACAGTTGTTTCAATACCTTGAAGAATTTCCACCCTTATTCCATCATCATTAAACAGTCGAGTGATTCTATTCTTTGCCCTTCTTTGTTTTGTTGTCCCATAAAAATATTTTGTATTTTAATCTCCGCTTATATACCAGAAGTTTCTACTAGGTTGTCTTCAATATTCTTTTTCCTCCTTGTATGCCTCCTGAAACTTCTAACTATGTCCTTTATCTCTTCGTGTGAGATTGTGTAATCATTATTTTAGCTCTGTCGATGCCACCTTTAAAGAAACAATTGTTACTAGGTAAAACATTATTCTTCCTCCACCAAGATATCGAATTCCGGTTGTTGGCAGTTTTATCCACCTACTCAGTGACCAAAAATTTCATGTTCTATTCCAGTCTTTTTCTACACTTACAAGTAGCTCTTCTTTTCTATCCACCATTTGTCAAACCGAAATTGTTAAATACTTGACTTTTGAAGTTAGATAAATTGAATGCCATTCTTCATTGCCCAAAGCACGGTCTAGTTTGCATCAAATTTTATTGTTTTGGGGTCTCTTAGTTCTTTTCGATGATAATTGTTCTTCCTACACCTAAATTCTAACATTACACAATTGGATCATATTATTAAAATTTGTAAATGTTGTCCCTTTAAACATTTTTTTTTATGGGTTTCCATTAATTCATTAAAATTTCCTATTATTGACCAAAGCTCTGACTAGTTCAAACCAACATGATTTAGTATGTCCTATACTATGTTTTGGTATTAGACAAATGGATCTCTGTAAATAAATGTAAGAAACACTTTTTATCCTTCAAAGATCGCATTCATATCAATAATCCTATTATCTAAATTAAAAAATTTTGGTCTTATTTCATCATTAAAAAATAAATTCAAACCACCAGTGGCCCCTCTAAGTTCAACCGTAACAACTTATTATAACCAAACTAAATTTTAAATTGTTACATAAAATAAACAATGTTTTGTTTCAGATAAAAATAACATTTTAGGCCTAAACTTCTTCCATAAATCACTTAACCTATAAACTGTCAGACGATTCCCTTAATCCTTGACAGTTCCAGCTTAGAATCCTCACGTATTAGTCGGTGGCTTCAGGAGAGCTACCTTCCCTAGTAATTTGGTGTGCTCTTGCTGTCCCACCGAATCCTTCTTCTCCTGTGTAACACTTGTATTCCGTCTCTTCCTCTATATAATTGAAGATACATGTTTTGACTAAATTAGTTTTGCATCATGAGCCTTTCTAGGTGAAGCTAGCAACATTATATTCACTACAGGAAAAAAGTTAATCTGTGACGGATTTTTGTGACTGTTTTTTCCGTCACAAACGATTGCGACGGATGTGGGACGAAACTATGACGGATTTGTGACGAAAAGGAAAAACGTATCAAATCCGTCGCAAATTTATGATGGAAAACTTCTGTCGTAAAAGCGGCATAAATTAGCGACGGAGTTGGGTTTAATTTATTGAACGTCACACTTTTTGCGACGAATTAGCGGCAATACACTATTCGTAACTAATTTCCGACTCTTGTGTGACTCATTTGTGACTCTTTTCTGTGTTTCAAGTATCATCACTAAAGAGTCACAAAAACGTAACATATTTGTGACTCTTTTGCTACTGATTAGCTACGCCCAGTTGAATTTTGGTGTTTCAAATGTGTATTCAAGAACTCGGATTATATACAAAGATATATTATTCATGTGTGGACTAAGAATCTTACATCTAATTGTTAAATCTTCTATTTCCAAAAAAAAATGATAATGTTCATATAATTATAGATTTTAAGAAATTAAATAGTTGAAATTTTATGAAAGTTAAGATTTTAGATTTTGTGAAATTTAGTAATTAAAAATTTCTCTATAAAAAAAGACACAAAACTTCAGCATATAATTATATGTTTTAAGAAATTTCATAGCTGAAATTTTATAAAAGTTAAGAGTTTAGATTTTGTGAAATTTAATAGTTAAAATATTCTCTATAAAAAAGACAAACAAAACTTCAGTGTATAATTATAGATTTTAAGAAATTTAATAGTTGAAATTTTATGAAAGTTAAGAGTTTAGATTTTGTGATATTTAATAATTGAAATTTTCTCTATAAAAAAGACATACAAAACTTCAGTATATAATTATAGGTTTTAAGAAATTTAATAGTTGAAATTTTATAAAAGTTAAGAGTTTATATTTTGTAAAATTTAATAGTTAAAATTTTCTCTATTTTAAAGATACACAAAACTTCACTATATATACAATCCTCCATGTTTACAATTTAATAATTACTTTAGCTTGGTGGCAATTGTAACGCCCCGACCGCCCCTCCCATGGGCCCCCATCCACTCTCAGGCCCGTGGGCCCACCATGTCCGACGGTCGGTGCGTTAGTCCGGGAGGCTCGGAAGTCATGTATACTGACCCTACAAATCACCACGCGATCTTTTCTCGTATTTTGACCTCACTCACACGATACTGAAAATCACTTCCTAGTAGGTCACCCATCCTGAAACTACTCCAGCTTAAGCACGCTTAACACTGAAGTTCTCTTAAGACCTGTGACCGAAAAGATAAGTGCACTTTGGTGACATAGGTAGCCAAATCAATTCTTTTAAGTCTCTCCGCATATACCGCATATACCATATATGCTCTGAAAACCGGGGTGTCACAGCAATGACAATTTAATGTAATGTACAAGTCTTGGGTTCAAACCTTGTTAGAAACAATTTTTATCTTTTTTAGGGTTTAGAGTTTTTTCTGTGACGCCTTAGAAGTGTCACTAATCTGTCATACATTTGTCACTTTTTTGCAACTAATTTGTGACTCTACGTGAACCTTGTGAGAAACATTTTTTTCTTTTTAACAAAGCGTCACAATATAGTTGCAAAAGAATCACAAATTTGTCTTCATTTGTATAGGGTATAGGGTTTCGTCTGTGACGCCTTATAAGTGTCACTAATCTGTCATATATTTGTCACTCATTTGCAACTGATTTGTGACTCTACGTGAATTTGTTACTTTAAACATACCATAATTACCAACAATGTTACAAATGACTTGTTTTCCATACTTATATACTAAGGTAAGACTATGTTTTTTACATTTACTTCAAGAAAAATGGAATATAAAGATTTCAAAATTCACCAACCAACTCATTTACAAACTACTTCCTTAAACACTTATCCATTCATAAAGAATTTTACTAAATCATAGTTTTAGAAATTTATTTTGTTGGTAAGTGATATAAATCTTTATCAACTCTAACCAACACTTGGACAGTAGATTAAAATCGACTAGGGTCACCAATGCATCTCAATTTTTTGTCTAAAATGTTTAGGGTTTGGGGTTTCCATTTGTGACTTCTAAAAGTGAAACAAAATAGTGGCTAATTTATTACCAATTAGTGACACCCACATATTTGTGACACTTTAGTGACAGCTATAATGATATATTCAAAAGATTTTACATAAGCTTTTAAATTTCTAGGAATTTGGTTCAATGTATCAATATTAATCTCTTTAAAAAATTTTAAAATACAAAATAAAAATAGGTAAAAAATACAAAATTTTAAGCTCATATATTTTATATATCGATTAACATTATTCAGTTGTAAATTAAATAAAACATTTGAAAATGCATAACAAAAAAATTAAAAAAAAATACACTTGAGAAGATCATAACCAATTAGAAAAGATCACTAGGATCGATGACATGGCAATTAGGTGAACCACACGCAGCCAATCTTAACCGTTCAATTAATTCTTAGCCAATCTTGTCCGTTTATTTACTACTCAGAATTTACAAGCGTCGATTAACGCTTCTCTGCTCTTCTCTTCTCTTAACCGCAAGGCCCTAGACTGATACGGATACTAAGCATTTGAAATCTTGTTGAATCAATCGAAGCGACCCATCATCCTTCGATGGATTCCTCCGATTCCTCTTTCTTCTCTCCGATCTTGTAGAATCAATTAAGGTCAGCCATGGAAGACGCGTCCTCTCCCTCTAATTATGCTAGGTAAGCTTCGTCACATCTCTTAACCTGAAAAGGTTAGCTAAATCACAGCCAACCAAGGTTCTTATCCGCCGATAGCAATGACCCTCTCACTTCTTCGCTCAGATTTTCACTTCTTGTTTCAGATCTGGTTGACGATTCAAAACGGAGGACGAGAGAGAGACTCAGATAACGTACTCATCAGTTGTTTCAGCTCAAGAGAAAGAGATCCAAATCAATATCCATTCATCTCTCTTTATGGCACCTAATCCGAGTCTAGATTTGAATGTATGCTCTAATCGATTGAATTCGGGTTTTTTTCTTCTTGAGTTTGGGCGGCTTAATCTGAATATTATTTGTAATTGCATTAGAAGGTGATGATTATCGATTTATCATTACTTTGAGTAATGTGGAGATGATTGTATTGCAGCATTAGCAGATTTTGACTCATATTATATGAGCCCATATATAGATTCGCTCAATTCAATGGTAAAAAACCTAAAACCTTTTCGTGATTCATGTTTTGTTCGATTCGATGATTCTCTTTCTCTATGATTGTTACTGCTCATCGAGCTTTCTACAAACGCTTGGACCGATTCAGATATGAAATTTCAATATATTCTTCTTCTTTCGATTCATGAGTTTTATGGTAAATGTGGGAAAAAATTGTTGTTTGTATCTCTGGAACTGAGAAATCGATTTGATATTGTTCATACTTGTATGTGGAAGTTGTTGATAAATGGTAATTTAAAGACAAGCTTTGTTTGTTAATTATGTGAATTTGATTTTCTTTGGTTTTCTGTGTAATTGACATTGCAGAAACATTTGGTGTTAGCTCCAGCTGATTTGAGCCGGAGCTGCTTGTTCTCCGGTTTGCATTCTTCGATGAACACAGGAGAGGAAGACGACGAAGAACTCCTGAAGAAGAACTTCGTTCATCAGCAAATTCGATTATATGAAACTCGTTGAGAAATATACAAGAAATGGAAATCTATCCGCTGCGTTTGACTTGTTGCAGTCCTTACAAGAAAAGAACATTTGGTTACCTAATTTGGTTTCCGTGAACCTTCTCGCAGCTGCGGGTGAGCTATATATGAGTCCTATATAGGTCGAGCTTTAGTAAGCTATATATGGGTTCATAATTTCAGTAAGCTATATGATAAAAAGTTTGCTAAACTCTGATGTGGAAAAGCATTTAGAGCTCTGAAGTGTGAAAATCTTCTTAATAATCTCATTATTTGTTCCCCCTTTTGTGACCATGATGATGCTGAGATTGTATATAGGGATGATGGGATGGTGCAAGGAGTGCTTGATAAAGATAGGTTCAAGGCAGATGAGAAGATGGGTCATGCTCCTTCAACCGCTAATCTCAATATATGATTAGAATTGTGTAAATTAGGGGGTTGGAAATTTGTATTGTTACTATGTTTTTGAACTTGTGTAACGGAAATGTATCGGTTAACTTTTTTGTACATTGGGTTAATTGTTCTTGTTAATAGTATTCGGATATGTATTTTGATTAGTAAAAATTTGTGTCTACATTTATTTGCTGTGTACAATAGTAGAATACAAAATTTATACTGTTTTGTATACAAAATATATACAATTCTGTATATAGAGCCTGTCACTAATACTTAGCAATTTGGACACTCCTTTGTGACACATTACTTACCATTTTGTGACTACCAAATCTCATAGAGGAGTTGTAAAAGAGACAAATTTATGACACTACAAAATGTCATATATAAGTCATAGATTAGCTACACCATTTATGTCACTACTCCGTCGGTAATTTATGACACACAATTCTGTCGCTCGTCTGTCGCTAATCTGTGACGCATGCATACAGTCTCAAATCTGTCACAAATGTGCTACGCCTTAATCTGGTAACAAATGTGTCGCAAATAAGTGACGCATGTGTGACCAAACTAATTAGCGACGAAAAAATTGTCACTCTTTTTTTTCGTCACAAAAGTGTCACAAATGATGCTTTTGTGACTATTTTGTGACACAAATCGGAGTCACAAAAAGGTTGTTTTCTTGTAGTGATTCATGTTCCTAATTCTAATTCGTTGAAGCAATTTAGAACCATGATGTTCAACCCTTTGGAATTTAGATATAGCCACATAACATAGATTTAAACTCTAACTATTACACTCAATTACACTCAATCTTCGGTCATACCTTCTTCCTGGTTAAGGAAGGTGTCACCATGGCTTTCTATTTTTGCAAGTAATCGACCTGTTCCTCTATGTCATAATCTTTTAAGGCTAACTATCTATTCCCTCCATGTCCATGGTGTATCAGTGTATTTGGAAAGAATAAATTTGAGGATAAAATAGCGGAGAAAACAAATATTTAAGTGAAAAAGTGGTTGAGTATAACCGGAGGGATGACCGAAGATGGAACGAAGAGATGATTGTGAGCAGTTGGAAAGAGACTATGTTTTTGAATAATATAAGGAAGTGGCTTATGTGTTTTAATAGTTTGCATAAACTTAGAGTTTTTAGCCAGAAGTCGAAGTTCAAATGAGTAAGGGATGAGTAAGATATTTCTAGATCTTTATATGTCTAGGTTAGATACATGTCTTTGTGTATAAACGTGAATCCGATGCATTTGCCTGCTTTTAACCCCGCTACATTTGTCTTTATGCGCCACTTGTGTGACAATATAGTCATATTATGCAAAACTCACCTTTACCATAATGGTCATACCGCCTCACGTACCGGGTGAGATGCTAGAGGTTCCTTTGAATTAGTTTTGTTCACTTTAATTGTTCCATGAAATAAAAGAATTGTTTTGAACATAAGGAATCACTACAAGAAAACAGGGCGCATTCCGACGGCCAAAACCGTCCGTAAGCCGTCGGAAAAGGACGTATTCCGACGGTAACAGGCCGTCGTTTCTATCACGTCGGAAAAACAGAAACCGTCGGGAATCCGTCGGGAATCCGTCGCTTTTTTGCGACGGATTCCCGACGGTTTTATGTCGGAGACCTAAAGGAGACGGACTTCCGACGGGTTTTGGTTTTCCGGCGATGAAAGACGGAATTCCGACGGTCGTTGGTTTTCCGGCGATGAAAGACGGAATTCCGACGGTTGATGAATTCCGGCGATGAAAGACGGAATTCCGACGGTTTCCGTTTGCCGGCCATAAAAGACGGTATTCCGACAGTTTCCGTTTTCCGGCCATAACAGACGGAATTCCGACGGTTTAAATAATTTTTTTTTTAAAAATTAAAATTATTTAATTTAATAATATAATATATTAATATTTTTAATAAAAATGAAAAGTAAAAACTAATAAAAATAAAATATATTAAAATTTAAAATTACAAACTAATAAAATTAAAATGTATTTTAAAGTTTTACAATCAAATTTAAAACTCTCCAAATCCTATTCCGGTCTAGGCGGCCCGGTACCGAAGAATCTCTGCATTTGCTGTTCCATTGCTTTCATTCGTGCATCGGCCTCCGCCTTATCTCTCGCTCTCGCCTCCTCGGCCTCCTCCTTATCCTTCTTCCTCTGTTCCGCCATTTCCCTAAGCTGGTCGTGCAACTCTCGGTTTTCCGCCTCCAACCTCCTATCACGAGCATATCGAACCGACGAAACAGACGAGCTACTCTCCTCAGGGAGGCCGTAAACACGGCCTCTGGTCTTGGGAGTCACCTACAAATTTATTTTTTTTAAATTTCATAACTTGTATTAAAAGTAATGTTTAAATTCCATTAAATGTGAGACGGTTACTAACCTCGTAGGTGAACTGGTTGGTCATCTCGAATGGAACTTCGGTTGGCGCCGGAGTTCCTTCCACGATCGGTTGCGATTGGAGGAACTCCTCCTACCTCCTCTGCACAGCTTCCACGATTTCACGAGCAATCGGGTCTTCAATTTCACCGGTCTTCTTGTTGGTGTGCGAAAACTTGATCATATCGAGGTTGGAAGGATAGACACCGGTCTCCTCCATCTGTTACCATATACAATTACGTTACAGAATTCAAAAATTTTATGAAATATTTAATTACTTACTATTTTCCGAGCAGCTGAAGCCTTGCTAATTGCGCCGAGGTTGTGGGTCGCTTTTCCCTTCCCTTTCCGGTTGCTGTTGCGGTTAGTCGAGTGTTTCTCGGAGTCCGTCTTGGTTGCCTCTAATTCCCAGTGTCGAAGAAGTCCAGTCCACATCTCAGAGGGTTTATATTTAAAAACCTTAGCCACCTTCCCCTCTTTGTACCACTTGTCTTTCCACTCGTTCATCTTCAACGAGAACTTCCTCGCCGCCTTTTTGTCGAATTCCTTTCGGACCCTGGATGTGAGGACTGAGTCCCACGTAAAATCTTGCTGCAAAAAAAAAACATTCCCGCATTAGTAATTAAATTAAGCGTCATATAGGAAATACAATTGAAACAAATAAAATAAACTCTTACCGCAAATTGTCGGAACCAAGTGTCCCGGTCCTCTGGAGGCATATCGTTGTATGTGGGGTAAGGTTTATTGAGCATGGAGTTCATCATTTCGTTGATGGAACCCGTAATATCGTTTTGTGAGAATTTGAACCTATTAAATTGTTTATTAAATATTTATGTAAAATTATTAAATCCAGAACATATTAAAATAAGATTTACCACGTCGTGTTAGGTGGCAAGTCTGGATCCAGACGCGTCAACCTATCACGCCCAGGTTGCGCCACAACCTGCTCGATGGTCAACGAGGTGGGGGCTGAGTGGGCTGTAGGCATGGGCTGAGACGGGAATGGGGTCTCCTCGGGGAACTCGGTCTCACTCGGAGTCCGACCTCCCCTACTGGAACTCGCACCTCCTCTAGAGTTATGAAAATCCCCATAATTTGCCCTACGATTTCCATATTTTTAAGATTTAGATATTTTGGGATTTATGAAATTTGGAATGTATAAGATTTTGTGAGTTGAAGATTTTGGAATTTAGTTAATTGGAATTTTCAGATTATGGTATTTAAGGATATTGGAGATTAGAGTTTTATGGAATTTATGGGTTTTATGTCATTGAAATAAGTAGGGGTTTTTTTAAATATTGTTTATTCAGAAATCGAAGTTTATAGAATTAGGTTTTGTTGGGAAATTTATATGTATAAATTTAAATTTGTAAAAGTTTAAATTGTTTTATTAATGTTATTTAAAATTGTAAGAATTTTAATAGATTTTCAAATAATTTTGTATATATATATAGGATATATATAAATTTAGAGGATTTAAAGTTTTAAATTATTAGGAAACTTAATAAAGTTATACTTTTTAAAATTTATAAAATTTTAAATTTATAGGATTTAAAGTTTTAAATTTACTTATTTTTATATATGTTTAAAATTATAAAGGTTTAAATTCTTTTATTAATGTTTTAAAATTTTAAATTATAAGGATTTAAAATGATTACCATCAAATATTCTATATAGGATATTTAGAAAATTACAATTTATATATTAATCATATATTAAATTATAAAAAATCCCAAAAACTTTCATAACACAAGTGAAAATCTAATTCTTAAAATTAGTAAACTCCTAAAATTATCAAACTTCAAAATTTTGCAAATTTATTCGAAACCTAATCTAATAAATTTATAACATCCTCATAAACCCTAAAATTATTATTTACTTAATTTGTTAATTCATAATTTGTTTTTACAATTTATTAACATTAATTTTATAATATTTTTAAAATAATCTACAATTCCTAATGAACAATTTCGGATCTACTCATTCTCATGAACAATTTCTTAACCATTCTCATGAACAATTTTTTATGAACAATTTCATAACTAATCCACTAATTCCAAATGAACAATTTCGTAACCATTCTAATCATCATGAACAAATTTCGGATCCTCAACAAGAGTATAAAATCATGAAGAACAATTTTTGAAAACTTCTAATAATGTATGCAAAACTTACATAGATTTGGTTTTGGTGAAAGATGGAGATGATTAACGACGGAGAGAAGATTCGGCGACCAATCGGAGGAGCAACGGCGGAGACTCGGCGGTTTTGAAGAAGTTTTTTCGCTTTCAGATCTGTGGATATAAAAGGGTGTCCGAGGGCTATCCGACGGCAGTCCGACGGTCATTAAAAAATTCCGACGGTACCTCCGACGGTTTTCCCGCTTTGACGAAGATTACGAAGTGTTTTGGCGGCTGGCAAATTAGGGTTGCCGTCGGTCGACCGTCGGAATATAAGACGGAATTCCGACGGTCATTCTTTTAAAATATTTACTTGTACATTTTTTTATATATTTTCCCTTCGAAAAACAATTTTTCTATCAAAAAATATTAGAGTTTCATATTTCAAGAATTATGGAAAATGGAAATTAAAGGAATTTGGGATTTTAAAATTATGTGATTTTAAAAAATATATATAATTATTTTTATAAACCTTGTAATGAACTTTAAAACTTTAAATCAAAAAATTCCCCAAAACCGTCGTATTTCCGTCTTACAATTAAGACGGCATTCCGACGGGTTTTGGGTTTTAATTTAATTACTTTTCTCGCTACAATTAAAAAGAATAAAAAATCCCAAACCGTCGGAATTCCGTCTTACAGGTAAGACGGAATTCCGACGGGTTTGGGGAATATTTTGATTTTATAGGTTATGATTATGTTGTAAAGTTTATTAAAAGGTTTTTATAATTAATTATATAGATTTTTAGAAATAGTTATATATATTTTAAATATATAAAATTAAAAAAAATTTTATTTTTGAAATCCTTATTATAAACTTTAAAATCATATGATATACTTTTAAAACTAAAAACTTTATATTTGTAAAAACTTTATAATAAACTTCAAATTTTTCGATAAAACTAAAAATGATTAAAAAAGGAAACCGTCGGAATTCCGACGGTTTGGGGTTTTTATGAATTTAAATTTGGGGAAAAAATTTACAAATAATATAACCCCAAACCGTCGGAATCCCGTCTTAATTAAAAGACGGAATTCCGACGGTTTCTTTCCTTAATCATTTTAAATTTTATCGAAAAATTTAAAGTTGATTATAAAGTTTAAAAAAATATTAAGTTGTTTGATTTAAAAGTATATCATATGGTTTGAAAGTTGATTATAAGGTTTTTATTAATTAAATTTAAGCGTTTTGAAAATTAAATGCCGTTAATGTTAATTTGACCCTCGCTGTCAAGAAACATAAATATTTTAGTACGGCTTCGAAACGTATTACACATAAATAACACCTCTATTTCTCATTCCATTATAGTTTCATAAAACACATGACAACATTATAAAATCGTACAATAAATAGTAGGACATTATTTATTATTACTGCAACATAAAGCTTTAGAGGTTTAAATTATTCTTAATCATGGACGAGTTATATATTTATTCTTCATCGGAGTCTGGCACTGTTTCATATTTGTACCCAGTAGTTTCTTCATCTTCCTCCTCCATGGTGTATATTTCCGTTGGGTGGTATTCAGCAATCATCGAATTAGCACCGATTATCTGTTTGGTAACTGAATATAGTTAAAACCATTCCCAAAAATCAATATAAACGTATGTTGTAACTACCTTAACAATGTTCCGCTCTGTGATATTTAGGTACTTTGGGGTCCTATCAAAACGGCAAACGGTAACATTCTTCAAGATGAATACCGCACCTACACCAGTCATGAGTCTGTACTCGTCATTTTTGAAGATGTTATGGTGCATGGTTCCCTCGATTTTTCCCGAAGGATCTTTTAAGGTTACAAGCAGATCTCCCTGGTCATTGGGGGAGAAAGAAGAGAGCATAGCAACAATCTGAAAATTAAATAAAATATAAATACTAGCTTCTCAGATAAATTGTGTCTATAAATTAATGTTAATAAAATTGGACGGAAACCTAAACCTTTTTTATTTTCACAAATTGTGAACGCGGGGATTGAATTTCTGCAACCTGGGTCCAAAATGGTGTGGTCCTATTATGATAAGAACTTACATTTATGAATGAAAGATTTTGTATTAGTCACCTACGTACATTCATTTTTGTAAAACTAAAAATGATAATTAAACATATATATATATATATATATATATATATATATATATATATATATATATACCTTCCCGGATTATGTAATCGATAGTAGAAGTCCACCGCGGACTACTAAAATCATGGTCCGCTTGTGGTGCCTCGTTAATCACCTCAGAAATAAAATCTTGTGTTGGGCGTGTCTGAGAAATTTCACCTTGCAGCACCTTTGCATCATGAGCCCTCTTGCGAAACAATCCTCGCCGTACGACTTGGCCAGGTCCTGGTATTACGGGCGTTTGGTTCTGCGATTGTTGAGTTGGATGGAGTGAAATTCTCGGTTCACCATCAATAACATTTAAGTTATCGTAAGGAGGGCTTGATGGAACACGAGGTGTGTTGCGAGTGTTTTGACCAGGGGCTCGGTTTTGCATATAGTAATTCCATAGATCATTATTAGCCATTACGCAATAGAATATTTTATGTTATGATTATGGGTTCAAATTTTTTATGAATGAATGCAGAGTCGGGATGCTTATATAAAACTTACTTATTGCCGTCGGTAAGCCGTCGGAATTCCGTGAAAATATCCGACATATCACCCCACCCATCACCCCACCCATCCCATCGGGCACTGCGCGCGACCGGTTAGATAACCACTTAAACTTTGCCGACATCTGATTCCGTTTGAATACCGTCGGAAATTCGTCATTACTTCCGACAGATTTAGTGCGTCGGAAATCCGTCCATACCCACTGACCAATCATACTTTGCCGACATCTGATTTCTTCTGAATACCGTCGGAAATTCGTCATTACTTACGACAGATTTAATGCGTCGGAAATCCATCCATACCCACTGACCAATCATACCTTGCCGACATCGTGCTGTCTGAATTCCGTCGGTATTCCGGCGGTAACGGCCACTGTATACGGACAGAATATCGACGGTTTAGACATATAACGTCTTCTATAAGTACTCCCTATCGAGTTTTTTATGTTGTACAGCTTCAAGTTACAAAAAAATGTCTTCCAACTCTGCTAATGAAGACTCAAACACAAAAGGCGTGGCTAATTTTTTCATTGTTCCAAAATACTCGTGGGAATCCGAATCCCTATGCGACGAATTCACTCAGCAGATTCCCACTTACTCATGGGAATTTGATACGTGCTCACCAATCGATGAAGAAGATTCCACAGCAACAGTAGTGCCTGACAGCCAGTTCGCGCCAAACATCCACAACATTTACGATAGGCAGCAACAATGTCTTCATCAAGAGCGGGATACCGAAGGCGAACCACCATGTGACTTGGTGGAAAAGTCAGATACTTACGGTGCAAGTACTTCAAACGTAAGTAAGGATCCGTCGTATGACTTTGAATTCGCGCAAAGCCCTGAAAAGCCAAACTTAAATTTAGATGTTGATGCAATCAAAAGAGATTTGTGCGACGGTTTTTTAGAATCTCCAACAACGGATCATTACTATGACTTCCAATTCGCCCAAAGCCCAGAAAAGCCAAACTTAATTCTAGACGTTGATGCAATAAAAAGCGAATTGTGCGACGGATTTGTAGATTCTCCAAGAAAGAAAAAAAGGGAAAGAACATCATGAAATGGTTTTAACAAATGGTAAGTTCGGAGTAGAAACAGACATATGATAGTCCTCTGGGGAGGTTATTGTGGACTTGTACCATAACTTTTGGGTGTTAAAAATATGCAATTCCATAATGTACTTGTTTAAGAATGTGTTTAAATTTTATATATGTTTCATTAAATGTAATGTTTTATTGGAGTTGCAATACTCAGATTGTCGTCCACAATCGACATTGTTAATGAAATGAAAAATGTTATAAGGAACACATGCACAAATGTGGGAAAACAACATGGATAAGCAAGCATTTATTGACAACTAATATTTATTCTGAATCTCCTGTGGAACCGTCACTAGGGATGGAGTCTGAATCGTCGTCAAATTCTCCCCGTGTTTCCTCTTCGTCCGAATGCACTAGATCATCCCCGACATAAGTGACATCAACGAGAAGGTCAATGTTATTCATCTCCTCAACAGGTGACATTTGTACACTTCTCGATGGTTGTAGAGCATCTTGTTCTGGAACGCCATAGATTTTGCCTCTGGGGTTTATTGGAGTTACTGTGACCCACATATCTGTACGGTAGGCAACTCGAGGATATGGAATGTAGCAAACCTATTAATAATTAGTGGATATTGTTATTATATATGTACAAGAAACCTTAAGTATGAGTACATAGGTAAACATATTTGTGTAAATATTGATACCTGGTCAGCTTGAGACGCAAGGATAAATGGATCATAAAACTGTAATCTCCGGCTTGAATTTATCGAAATAACACCAAGCTGGTCGACTCGAACCCCTCGACCATTGGATGGATCATACCAATCGCACATAAACACTATGCACCTCAAGTTCACCATTCCTGGATAGCGGATTTCCAAGATTTCTTTTAAAATCCCATAGTACATGGTATCACCGGATTGCGCCGAAATACCATAGTCCGAAGTTGATCTTTGACGTCCTTCCTCATGGATCCTGAACGAATATCCCCTAGTGCAAAACTTGGGATATGAAATCGCCGTGCTGCATAAACCATAAGCAACCTCCACTAACCATGTCGGGACTGATTGACCACTTGCTCTAAGGTCGGAAACCTATTTGGTGATATTCGTAAGATTTAATAAGTAACATATGAACGTGCAAACAAATATGGAAAAGTAAGCGTAATTACTTATATTAACTTACATAACATTTTAACCACTCCGGAAATTCTTCATCTTTCAATACAGCAAGTTCGGCATCTGTCTTACCATAATGGTAATCACGTGCGAGAGACATGTATATCCTGTAACATAACAGTCATTAGTCCACCTCTCCTAATAATTCCACACATTTACTTTAATAACTTATATACCTTTCGTACTCCAATATTTCGTCACAGTTTCTGAGGATGTACGTATGCAGATGTGTGACCTCCTGTGCTGATAGTGTGCGTTTCTTTCGTTTTCCACTTGCTCGACCAACTTGGGCGAACAACTCAGGAACAACCACGTCATAGACTGCTTTCTCACCTCCATCATCATGTCGGGCAGGGCGTCTCGCCTTAGTACTAACTTCCGATGGAAAGTAAGATTCGGCAAAGTGTGAGACTTCCTCGTTTAGGCTTTGTGCGACAATAGATCCCTCAACCTTGCTCAATTTTTTTACCTTTTTCTTGAGGTGGAACATGTAACGCTCGAACGGATACATCCATCGGTATTGAACAGGGCCTCCTAAGGCTGCTTCTCGTGGGAGGTGAATTGGAAGATTTTCCATAACGTCAGAAAAAGATGGTGGAAATATCTTCTCAAGATTACAAAGGAGTACTGGGATATTGGCCTCCAAGTTACGTATCCCGTGGACGGTAAGCGTTCGTGAACATAAATCTCGGAAGAATGCACCAACTCCTACAAAATAAAATTAAACAAGTTAGTACATATATAGTAATATAATGATAGACATAGACTAATGGGAGTAACAAATATACCTCCTATTGCTTGGTGGATAGGTTCTGGAAGAAGATATGCAAATACAAATGGAAGAAGACGCTGCATCACGACATGACAATCATGACTCTCCATTCCTATAAACTTCCCTTCCGTCGAATCCACGCAATTACCTAGGTTAGATGCATAGCCGTCTGGAAATTTTACAAAATTTTTGAACCATTCAAAAAATACTTCTTTCTTCCTAGCGTCTAACCGGTACGCAGGCATCGGCAATCTACCGTTCAAAACATGAAGAGATGGCCTCGTACAAATCGATGGCAAGTCCATTCTAGACTTCCAATTGTCTTTAGTCTTTCCGGGGACGTTTAATACGGTGTTCATGATGTTGTCAAAGAAATTCTTTTCCACATGCATGACATCTACATTATGCCGCAGTAGATGGTCTTTCCAGTACGGCAAATCCCAAAAATACTCTTCTTGTGTCAATTGTGATATTCCCCACAACCGTCGACTGGGTAAGGGCCATTACCCCCACATTCAGGAGTTCGCTCTGCACCAAAATCTCGTAATTGTTCCAATATGCTACGACCATCTATCTCAGGAGGTGTACCATGAAACACTCGTACATCCGTCTTGAAATGTCGTTTAGACTTACGATATGGATGATTGGGCGGCAAAAAACACCTATGGCAATCAAACCATGAAGTCTTCCTGCCGTACTGCAATTGGAAAGCTGCAGTATTGTCTTGGCAATAAGGACATGCCAATCGTCCATGCGTTGACCATCCAGATAACATACCGTATGCAGGAAAATTGCTTATGGTCCACATAAGAACCGCACGCATGGTGAAATTCTGCTTCACTGAAACATCATAAGTCACAACACCATGCTCCCATAACATCTGCAACTCACAGATCAATGGTTGGAGGAATATATCGAGCGACCGTCTTGGATGCTCTGGCCCGGGAACTAGAATTGAGAGAAACAAGAACTCTCGCCGCATGCACATAGATGGAGGCAAATTGTAAGGTGTCACGATGACCGGCCACAATGAATATTTCCTTCCATGCTTGCCAAACGGGTTGAAACCATCAGTGGATAAGCCTATGTATACATTCCGTCGTTCACCGGCAAAATCTGGATACACTGATTGAAAGTGTTTCCACGCTTCCGCGTCAGAAGGATGCGTGATATCTCCATCTTGACTATGCTCTGCATGCCATCTCATAGCCGTTGCTGTGCGGTTTGATTCGTACAGCCTCTTCAACCTCTCCGTTAAGGGTAAATACCACATCCCTTTGAATGGAATCTTCACCCTGCCACTTGTATCCTGAAACCGTGGTTTGCGGCAAAATTTACATTTATTTCGGTTCTCGTCTTCTCTCCAGTATATCATACAGTTGTCGATGCAGACATCTATAACCTGGTAGGGCAAACCAAGAACAGCAACAAGTTTTTGTATCTCGTAGTATGATCCGGGGGCCAGATTATCTTCTGGCAAAATATCTTTCACGAACTCGGCGACTGCATCCACACATTCTTCGGACAAATTGTAATCAGTCTTTATGTTCATCATCCTAGTAGCAGACGATAACGGTGAATGGCCATCCCTACAACCGCTGTATAGTGGTTGCTTTGATGCATCTAACAAATCGAAAAACCTTCGAGATTCTAAATTAGGCTCTTCACCCCTATCACCCTCATACCCACCCGACTGCATATTAATATTATTCTCTCTATACGCATCATTAACCATCGCAACCGTACGTACCCCAACATCTACTTCCGCTGTAGGTTCCCCTACGCTATCATGAAAATAAGGTTCATTGCTACTAGTACTACCATATTCATAATTCCTTTCTCCATGTAAATACCAAACCTTATATCCTGGTCTAAAACCATATCTATATAAGTGATTCCAAACATTATGGACAGCAACACTAATTCTATTACAGCAATTAGAACAAGGACATTTGATATCCTGACCTTTTTTTGCTGCTTCTACATTACTGGGTAAATTCATGAACTCCCATAATCCTTGAGCGTACTCATCCCTTAATAAGTCCGACCCCTCATTCGTCATTGGCCCGTCCATCCATGCCCGAAAATATGAACTCATTTTTATAGTTTTTTTTTCTCAAAATTTTGTTTTGATGGAATGAACCATTCTGCAGACTTATGTAGAGTAGATTTCCCTCAATGTGCCGTCGGAATACCGTCAATAGGTCCGACATATGACCCAACTCCATCCCATCGGCCACCGCAGACGATATATAAACCACTCAAACTTTGCCGACATCGTAAACCGTCGGAAAACCGTCTGATTTCCGTCCTACATTCCGACAGATATTGGCCGTCGGAAATAATTCCGATCAATCAGACGTCGCCGACATCGGAAAGTTTGACTTCCGTCTCTAAGCCGTCGGTGGATCGTCGGCAGTTTCCGACAAAAACTGTTCCGTCTCAATTCCGTCGGCATTTTCCGACGGAATTGAGACGGAACATTTTTTGTCGGCAACCCGTCGGCACGCCGTCGGATTTGGCAGACGGAATGCCGACGGCCAAAACATTGCCGTCGGAATTGACGGTGTTTTCTTGTAGTGAATATCATAGGGTGTGTTGATTGCCAATACATATATACTCGAATATTTTAACAGTCACTCTTTAAAGGAGTTCATACATATACTTTGATCTTCTAATATAAAAATTTAGGCTTCATGCTCTGTATTTCGTGTACAATTTTAACTTGTACACCTGACCATTCAGTATCTAATCGAATCATTTTCACAGTGTGAACATACTAGTGGAGATCGAGGATGGTTATAGCTGGTACAATCCATTAAGTTACTTCGACCATTTTATATCCGACTCACGTACCTGGAGAGTGCGTCCATTGGACGAACTACACAAAATGACGCTAAAATATTTGCCTAAATTAGTTACAAGTGGTGTTTAAAAAATTAAGCTAACTAAGATAGTGATTTTATCATAAATATGAATATTTGCATATCTATATAAATTTCAGGATTCGTTCCACTTCTAGACAAATGACTATAAAACACATATTAAAAAACTTGTACACGATATATTTTTGAAACTATACTCAAATTAAATTAAATTATTTGAGTTTTTTAGAGTTCTACGATGAAGTTGATCTCGCATGATCTTGTCTACATGATATTGGTTATATGAATTTCATGATTCAACAAAAAAAATGTTTTCAGCTTTTCCATCTTTTTATGATGAAGTAGGTGTTAGAGATAATGAATTTATTGATTTTATATTTTCTTTTTTTTTAGTGGGTAATATATCTCCTTTTTTTATGAATACAGTTTTTCTTCTCGTGAAAGGGAGATGGAGAAATTAAGCTTTAAGTGATTTGAGTTTATGGTTTCTCTGTTGTAATTTTTGGTCGGTTATCAATTAGTAGATTAATGGATTTTCCATCTTTGACGATATATCTGTCGTGCGAGAATCAAAAACCTTCGGATCTGTGGCATTTATATTTTCTTAGGTATGATACTTATATTTAAGAAATGTTATTCATTTCTATGTTATACTAGGAAGAATCAAGAGTCTTCTTTTGTGCTCAGTTTTGCTCCATATATTGATCTTTTGTTGGTTTTAGAAATAGATTCGAGTTTATATTTGGTATGTTGGTCAGATATCAACTTTGGAGGCCAAAAAACCTTTATTAGTCATTGATTCTAAGACATAATGATATGAATGTATATTTTGCCGAAAATACCAATTACAGCCTCTAGACAGTATCTCCGAACTTCACAAATGATGTAAACGTAAACAATCAGGATATTCATATTTTAAAACGAGTATTCAGTGATGCCTAATTAACCAAAATCAGCTGGAGGATCTTGCAAAATCCAAACTGCCTCCTAGCTAGAACCCTCACAAGCAAGTACTGCCAATCTACCTCTTTCCTAAATAGTAAGGCCCTAACTCCTCTTCCCATGGATGGAGGAGTATACTGATAGGGAAAGAAGTACTGAACCTGAAGTAAGGAAAGTCCATAAGGAATGGTCTCACCACTACAGTATGGACCCCACCTCATCAATGGGCCCTCCTACGGAAGAGACAAGAGACATGATAGTTACTGAGTTGATGCACCCAACTACTAAAGAGTGGAGGGTTATTTGATTCAGGATATCCTATCTTTCTATTAACAACATATATTTAGCATCAAGCAAAACTTAAGGAGATCTAAGGGTAAATATGTGTGGCTAGGGGTAAAATATGGGAAATAACATGTCAACTTGGGTTACCACATTGTAAAAGAACACAATCTCATCAAAAACTTGATTACCACTTCTCCATCACAAGAATTTAAGTGGAAAAAGGGATATGGGACACCAATACCTCACAAAAAATCAAGTTTTTCCTCTGGAAGAGCTTTAATGGTGCCCTGCCAATAGGATCACAACTAGCCTCAAGAGGTATTATTAACAAAGAAAAGTGCATTCGATGTGCTACTAGTGAAACAGCCATACACCTCTTCTTCCACTGTGATTACGCCTGTCATATCTGGAATTTGGCCCTTAAAAAAAAAATCCAACTACAAGTCATCCCTGATGTGGAAACGGGACTAGAGATCTCCATTCAGATCATATACTTACCACCATCTGGAATCGCCTCTGAACCGCTACTACCTTGGATTGTATGGAACGTATGGATCGCCAGGAACAACTTAATTTTCAACAAACGAACCTTCGCAGTAGCATATACCATCACCAAGGCACTTACGGACGCCAGGGAAAGGCTCATAGGATAAATCGAAGCGCCTAAACAACCAATTTCGACATCGGACCGATCTCCAATCGTCGAGACTCTTCACTGCTTCATTGATGCCGCCTGGAAACAAGAGATTAATATGGCAGGACTCGGAGGATCTTCCACACGCGAGGCAATCACCTGCTCTGCAAAGGAGCATCGATGAAGACACATATCACTTCACCTCTAATGGTCGAAGCTTTGGCAATTCGCAAGACATTGAGATTCGCAATGGAGACGGGACTACGGAGATTTTGCCTAACTTCAGACTCACTTCATCTCATCAACATCATCAAATCAAAGACTCAAGAAAAAGAGATTTATGGAATCCTCACAGATATCGACTCTCTTTCCTCTGATCTCAAAATTCTGATCTTTGAGTATGTTCAAAGATCCAAAAATTAAGAAACTAATGCATTAGCAAAAGCGACATTGTACCCGTCACTGGTTAACCGATTACCCAACCTAGTTTAATGAATGGTTTCAATTTCGACCAAAAAGAAATAATCTAGAGTTCAATGCAGTCAATGACTAAGTGAAGTTCCAGTACGTCATACAATGCCACACTTGTTATCTGTGAGAAAGAATATAGTTGAAGGGAGAATTTTTCCTAGGGAGGGTGATATGTAAGTGTTTTCCGTCGAATTCTCGTAAGTCCTCTCTTTCTTTGTCTTTCGACTAAAATTATTGTTTGACCCAAACCGAATATGTCTTCCAGAGAATCTCCTTCCTCATTTTACGGAGATCCATGTCCAATTTGGTCCTCATTTCCTCTTGAATCTTTTGTCAAATTTCATTAATCTTCCAATATGTAAAGTGGTAGACGCTTTTCTCATATGATGGTAGACATGGCTATATCGTCGCTTTTCCAATATGAATTTTTCAAATTCACCTTCGAGTATTTTCCGAGAGAAAATCTCATTTATTGTTCATGTGACATTTTTTCATTCAGTAGTCTGAAAACACTTCTAATAGAAGATTTAAAGTTTTTGTACAAAGATTAAAATATTATTCAGACTAACTAATGTTTATACACAAAGAGGTTTGGAGTTTGATTCCCAGATAATCCAATTTATTGAAAATATGCAGATTAATCTCATCGTTGTGTAAGTGGAACCATTCATGAAGTTCCACACCTTAAAGTAGAATGTATCCATCATGAGTATCAAGCCAAATAGTATTGTTTGTCATAGATTTATAAGGTTTGTACTGAATTGTTTGTGTGGTAAAATTGTCATTTCTTAGAATTTCTAATAAATCATAAAATTTAGACGATAAAAAATTAGCAATGAAATAAAACATTAAAAAAATTCCTAATATATATTACAAACTTGAAAAAGGTAGTATTATTAGGAAGAAGGTAAATTTGGTATTAAAAATTATTTCTGAAAAGTGTGTGAAAGTGTTAAAACTTGAAACATACATCTTTTAAGGAACAAAGAGATTATATGTTTGTTATATTGATGTTTTTTAAGTAGAACTTATTTCTAAAGTTGAAAATCATCTTATATGGAAGGGAAAGTTGAATCACCTCACATTATCCAGAATACAGTAGAACCTCCATAAATTTATAATCTATAAATTAATAATCATCATGTATTAATAAATTTTTCCGGTCCCGACTCGAGCCATTGTAAAAATTAACGAAATTCGATAAGATAAAAAATTATAATTTTTTTTAAACTCCCATATAAAATATGGTCTCAATAATAGTATACATTAATAATCATGTACATAGTTATGCATTTAACTATGATAGTGTTTATTCACCAAAAAAAACTATGATAGTGTTTAAAATATGGCTTCATCCTTTCTTTCTTCTTTTTTTGACTCAAAATTAAATTTGTTGAAACTTATCTCAAATTTTACTTATTACATCAAAATATTTATGATTGATTATTTTATATATATATATATGTATATATATATATATGTGTGTGTGTATTTCCGAAACTTGTGAAAAATAATATATGCCAAAATGATTTTTTACACTTTCTCTTTCCAAATCTATCCTAATATATATATATATATATATATATATATATATTAGAATTAATAACCATGATTTATTTGAATTTTATATCTAATACCGTATATAATTTTCTTATCTAGATAAGCTATTACAATATTAAATAATTAAGAACAATTTGAGTATGATAACGGCAAATATTTATCATAATTTCAATTTAATACATGTTAGTCACTAATGGATTGAATAAGATTATGTAGTATAACATCATTTGAGTTATTTTTTCCAAGAAAATCATGACGTAAAAAGTATATCTCTATAAATTATTAATTATTAATTTATCGACAAATTAATATATTTCTAAATTAATAAATTTTCGAAATTCTAACATTATTAATTTATTACGGAGGTTTTACTGTATATCTTTTTATAATTTCCTGCCGTCGTCCAAAGTCATGGCATATTTTTAATGTACACACACCTCCACTAATTATGTACACCAAATTGATCAGATATACAAATCAATATATATATATATATATAGACTGATTCCATCAAAAATAATTAGAAATTAATTAGTTGGAGAGCGACGTGATTACAACATGGGTATAGCATGATATGTGTATCACAAATTGCTGAATTCATTAATCACATCTACGACGTTATCATTGTGTAACTGCGTTGACCTACTATTGTAAGAGCACATTAAGTTTTTATTTATTTTTATAATCATAATGTTAAAGGAGAAATTTCAAGATATGTCACTGTTTACATGCCACTTTTCAAAAATACCACCACCACTTTTTCCTAATTTTTAAATTATTTATGTTTGGGTTAGCTATGTTATATTAGAGTTTAGATTTTTGAGTTTAAAGTTTGTGAGGGATCAAAACATTTTTTAAAATTGAAAATTTTGAGATATAAACTTTTTAAACATATTTTTAAGTAACATGTTGGTAAGAAAATATACAAGAGTGGCATATTTGAAAAGTGGCATGATAAAAATGGCATTTTTGTAAATGTCTCTTAAAAGGAGTTAACTTACTATGGATAAGTTTGATGTCGTATTGATTTTAGTCATTTTAGGAAAAGATGTTGAGCGTCGGTTCTAAAACTCTTCACTTTTAGTGAAAAAAAAAAGGATCCGTATATATTTTTTAAAACCCTCGATAATCTAATATTTTAAGACTTAATCGAATTTGGTATATCAAGTTAGCTAAGGTTATAATCAATTCTCTCCAAACTAGTTGATTTATCTGATTTGTATAGTTTTAAATTGACTTACCCATCAACAGAATTTTAGACAGTTATGTCCAAAACAACGCATTCAGATGATTATATATAATCTGGATGCATTTTTTAATTTGTCATTAGGATGCATTTTTAATTTGTCATCAGGATGATGCATCCGTAAAATGAAAGAAACATTTCCATCGTAATACAAACAATTTACATCATCTTTCATAAGCGGTTCCTTTATTGATATAAACAATAGATCAATACTATTGCCTCTGGTACGATCTCAAAAGTCAACCATCTTGAAGTCATTAAGGTAAGCAAAGCAAACGGCCCCCTTGATTAATGTTTCACACGTTCTTATAAAATCATCTCCTATGATCATCCCATCACTTTTTTTGTTTTCTTTCAAACCCAAGAAAAATGACAAAAAGAAAAGAGACAAGCTTTTTGTTTGTATAAATCCCTTTCACCGGGAAACCATAGCGTCTCAAAGCTTTTAGTCCTCATGACACCGAGAGTTCCAAATACTTATTTCTACCGTCTGATCGTTAAACCATTTCCCATCATCGATAGTAGTCATGTCGCGATTAAGCTTCTCAGTGACAGTGGTCTTGCTACTGTTACTGTTCGGTCCTGGTCAAAGCAACGCTTCCGCATCTGCTAACGAAGAGACAAAGCTCAATCCAGGCGTGACTATAGTCCTGTTTGTACTCGTTAGCACTTTCTTCGCACTTGGATGCGTCTTCGTCTACATGCGAAGTTGTCTCGAGCGTGCTCTAGGGATCAACCTCCATCCAGCCGGCGACCCGGGAAACTGGCTGAATGTGACGCAGGCGACGAGTGGGCTCGACACGTCAGTCATAGAGACGTTTCCGACGTTTCTTTACTCTACCGTGAAGACGTTGAGGATAGGCAAAGAAGCGTTGGAGTGTCCCGTTTGCCTCAATGAGTTCGAGGACGATGAAACGCTGCGTTTGATACCTCAATGTTGCCACGTGTTCCATCCTGCTTGCATTGATCCATGGCTACGTTCTAACACCACGTGTCCTCTCTGTCGCTCCAATCTCGTTCCTGTACCGGGTGAATCGGTTTCTTTTGCAATACCCGGTTTAGCCAGGGAACCCGGTCAGAACTCTCCTGGAACCGATGATAACCGGAGAAGGGTTTTGGGTTCTCCGGACGACCGGTTGTTTGACTCAGTGGCTTGGACAGGTAACCAAAGCATGCCTCGTAAGTCCATGTCTACTGGATGGAAATTAACTGAATTGTTCAGCCAGTCCAATTCCAACGGTCAACCGGGGGAGAGTCTTGATCGGTTCACCCTAAGATTACCGCAAGAGATACAGGATCAGCTGATGAATCAAGGATCAAAAGGTAACGTGGAAGGATCAAAAGGTAACGTGGCGTTACCTCAAGTGACGAGCTCGATAAGAGGGTACAGAACCGGAAGCCTAGGGACAGAAAGAAACTACTTCTACTTTGAACGGTTAGACAATGATGGACGGTTGGACCGAAGACCGTTTTCTATAACTCCTCCGTACCGGACCGATTCGATCCAGCCTCCAGGAGAGGTTATAGAAGACGACGGTAATTATCAGGAGGGTTCTGGTCCACCCAAAGGTGTGCTTCTAGCAATAAGGTCACCGTTTGATCGGTTATTCAATGGGAAGAACAACGTTGGTGAGCGTTCGTACCTTCGATCAGGTGATGCAAGCCCTGTGTAGACGGGAAGTAATAAAATTGGGTTCCTTGAGAAATTTTATAGAAAATAAAATATGTACATTTCTTCTAGTTTCTTCTATTACTCTAGGATTTCGATACCTAAGACGCATCTACTACAGAAATGAAATAAATGTTTTTGTTTTTTCCCTAATATAATTGTAATGACATCAGTTCCTTTGTTCATGAGAAATTTCCTAAGACATATTTTAACTAGGAAAAAGTATTATTATTATTTATTAGGAAGATGCTAAATTGGTGTTGTAAATTATTTCTTAAAAGTGTGTGAAAATGTTAAAACAAAGAGAATATATACTGTATGTCTATTATAATTTATATCAGTGCTTTTCTGTAGTATGACTTATTTTTAAATGAAAGGGCAAGTAAAAGTTGAATCACATCACATTATCCAGAATACATCTTTTATAATTTCGTGCCGTCGTCCGAGTCATGGCATATTCTTAATATACACATCTCCACTAATTATCCACACCCATTGATCAGAAATACAAATCAATATATGGACTGATTCCATTGACAATAATCAGAAACTAATTTAGTTGGAGAGCGACGTGATCACAACATGGGTATAGTATGATATGCAAGTGTATTACCAATTGATTAATCACATTTACGACATTATCATTGTGTAATTGCGTTGACCTACTATATTGTATGACCACATCAAGTTTTTTTCTTTCTATAATCATAATGTTGAAGTTGACCAAAGGAAGGATAAGTTTTATCTCGTATTGATTTTAGTCATTTTAGGAAAAGATATGTGGAGCTTCTGTTCTACAACTCCTCCATTTTAGTAAATAAAGTCCATATATATATTTTTGGAACCTCAATACTCTCCGACCCTATCGAATTTGAGATACCAAATACGCAAAGGATGTAAGTGTAACCAGTTCTCTCCAAACCAGTCGTTTATCCGATTTGTATCATTTCAAATTGAGTTACCCCCTCAACAAAATTATAAACAATTATTTCTAAAACAACTAATTAATTAGTCATTATGCATCCATATACAATCTGGATGCATTTTTTTAATTTGACGAAATGAACAATATCTAGATGATGCATCTTTATATTGAAAAAATTTGTATATAGATGCATTTTTTAATTTGACAAAAACGAACAATATCGAGATGATGCATCCTTATAATTAAATAATTCATAATTCGATTACATCTACCATAAGCGGCTCCTTCATTGATATAAAACAATTGATCAATACTATCGCCTCTGGTACGATTTCAAAAGTCAACAATCTTGTAGTCATTATTAAGCTAAGCAAAGCCAAACAACCACCTTGATTAATGTTCAACACGTTCTTATAACATCATCTCCTATAATATTTCCATCACTTTTTTTTTGTTTTCTTTCAAAGCCATGAAAAATGACAAAAAGAAAAGAGACAAGGTTTTTATTTTTATAACTTTCTTTCACCGGGAACCAAAGCGTCTCAAAGCTTTTGGTCATCATGAAGCAAAGAGGTCTTAATCGTTAAACCATTTTCCACCATCGATAATAGTCATGTCGCAATTAAGCTTCTCAGTGACGGTGGTCTTGGTACTGTTACTGCTCGTGACCACTCAAACCAACGCTTCCGCATCTGCATCTGCTGAAGAAGAGGAAAAGTTCAATCCAAGCGTGGCTGTAGGCATGGTCGTACTCGTCAGCATTTTCTTCGGACTTGGATGCGTCTCCGTCTACATGCGAAGTTGTCTGGCGCATGCTCTAGGGATCAACAATCGCCGATCCAACCCGGGAAACTGGCTTAACGTGACGGAGACGACGAGCGGGCTTGAAGCGACAGTCATAGAAACGTTTCCAACGTTTTGTTACTCCACTGTGAAAACAATAAAGATAGGCGAAGACGTGTTGGAGTGTCCCGTTTGCCTCAACGAGTTCGAGGACGACGAAACGCTGCGTTTGATACCTCAATGTTTCCACGTGTTCCATCCTGGTTGCATTGATGCCTGGCTACGTTCTAACACCACGTGTCCTCTCTGTCGCTCCAATCTTGTTCCTGTACCGGGTGAGTCTGTTTCTTTCGAGATACCCGGTTCAGCTAGGGAACCCGGTCAGAACTCTCCCGGAATGCTGATCGATGAGAATCGGAGAAGGGTTTTGGGTTCTCCGGACGACCGGTTGTTTGACTCAGTGGCTTGGACCGGTAACCAGAGCATGCCTCGTAAGTCCATGTCTACTGGGTGGAAATTAGCCGCATTGTTCAGCCGGTCCAGTTCCAACGGTCAACAGGGGGACAATCTAGACCGGTTCACGCTAAGATTACCGCAAGAGATACACGATCAGCTGATGAACCAAGGATCAAAAGACAACGTAGCGTTACCTCAAGTGAGGAGCTCGGTAAGAGGGTATAGAACCGGAAGCCTAGTGTCAGAAAGAAACTACTTCTACTTTGAACGGTTCGACAAAGATGGACGGTTGGACCGAAGACCGTTTTCTATAACTCCTCCGTACCGGACCCATTCGATCCGGTCTCCAGGCAGGGTTATAGGAGGCGACGGTAATTATCAGGAGGGTTCTGGTCCACCCAAAGGTGTGCTTCTAGCTATAAGGTCACCGTTTGATCGGTTATTCAATGGAAAGAACAACGTTGGTGAGCGTTCGTACCTTCGATCTGGCGATGCAAGTCCTGTGTAGAAGTGAAGTAATAAAATTGGGTTCCTTGAGAAATTTGATAGAAAATAAAAATGTATTTATTTTCTTCTACATTCATTTGATACTACTACTGAATAAGACGCATCTACTACTGAAATGAAATATTATTTTTTTGTGTTTTTCCTAATGTATAAACTGTAACCAGATCACTCCCTAAGTCGAAAGGGCCAAACAAGTAACATTGTCTCTTTAGTTCTTCAACTGTGATGGTATATGATGTGAAAAACTTCAGAGAGATTCATGAACCGCCATGACGGAAATAGAGAACGGATCGGTAGAGAGCAGCGACATGGAGGAAACAAATCAAGGCTATGAGTAGATCATCTAGTAAACCGACAACCCCCAAGACACCTGACAAGAAAACCGATAGAAAGTATTAGTAACATAAGTTGATAGAAGAGAAGAGTTTAATACATGGCTATAGTCAAGGGATAAGATGATAAATCACCTTCCGGGATGATATCTATTGGGCTGATTATGTAAATCGCACTCAGTATCAACTGCATATCAAATCAAATGCAGTGAATTTGCTTTAGTCAAAAGATTAACTTGAAAGAGAGATAAACTATGGTAGGGTTCACAAGTACGAAATGTGTTTTAGCTAACCGCAATATAAACACGAGCTCTGATCACAAGTGGAAGCGTTCTTTGTGGATCCATCATTTCTCGCAACAACCTTGGGAGTAAAAAAGGAAGGTCTCGCGTCCTCTGCAAAACAAAATTGAAGTTTCATGAGAGAAGATTTCCATTTACTTCTTGTCAAACGCATAAGATGCATCAATTTGTACAACCGAAATTAAAACCATTCATCACTGATTTGGTAGCACGATGTTGATAACGCCACAATCCAACTTTCTTTTGCACCACATAAACTCAAGAGCTAAGCCTATATATATAATTCCTTAAACACATACCTGAACTAAACCATTTGACTCTCCACCAAAGACCCGATTGTACGCTTCAACATCGCGAAGAATCTCGGAAACTGTGGCGTCGTCGTTCCGAATTCTCAATGTATCCTCAGTAGGAACCAGTAAACTAATCGGTCTACGACACAAGGGACATTTACATGGACGTAATGTAGATCCATACCTCCAAACAAGCATAATGCACTTTCCTACATGATTGAAAAAAGTTCAGGAAATCGAAATCGATATAATCATAAACCAATTCTAAACATAACAATCTCTGAATGGTAGAAATACAAGTTTCAAAACAAAATTGTTGAAAAACCTAATCGATTAAGACTCGCCTCACAAAATCGATAAACAATTAGAGATGCTTTCGATTCTTCCTGGGAAAACTACTGTAACTAGGAGCGATTCGAAACGATTTGAGAGAAGGAGAAAATGAAAAAGCGAAGGATTATAAGAGATCGTACCGCAAAACCAGTGAGAGCAATTAGCTTGGCAAGGAGCGATGTAATGGCTATGGCATATCGAACAAACGTCGTTCTCCGAAGGTTGATTCATCTTCTTCCTCCGTCGTCTCCGTCTTCCTCCTCTGGTATTGGTCTCGTTCGCAGTAAAGATTCTGAATATTTCCGTAGCAGTTAAGTATACGAGAAAAGGAAACATGAATACTCTGTTACACGTGGAGAACGATTAAGCTGATTGGGTATAGAGATCCAATCTGAGCCGTTTAAAATCTGTCATCATGATGTGAAACCATCTCTCCGTGAAAGACGACGTTTATGGGTTAATTTTTTTTATTTTATTTGATAACCCAGGTATCTGGGTCCCACCAAGACGGATCCCAACTAGCTCTGTGGTCCTAGAGGTCCGAAGAAAACCATGTGAATGTTTCGGTCCTCAGGAGGCGAACCAAGGTGGCGGTACCCACAGCTTTGGGCCCATTACCACCAGACCACAACCGATTGGTTTTAATTGGTTAACTATTTAACGTTAAGATTTAGAGGAGGTTATTGGTTCATGGAATTTATTTGATTTTGAAATCCAAACGAAATTCAGTGTTATTGGTTTTATGGATTTAAAATATATGTTCAAATCCACTTTTATTGGTTCTATGATTTTGAAATCCATCTTAAAATCCAGTGTTATTCAATCATACAGATTTACTTATCGATTTGATTTGATATTGGATTTTTGTGAATTTTGAAAGATTTTGATGATAAAAAATATAAATACTCAAATATTAAGATGTACCTTGTTATTTGGATGGATTTGGGTTCTCGATTACATTTTCACGTCGCATATATCAATATTCACATTATTTTATTGGGTTCTCTCCATTATATCAATATTAACAATACATAGACAAAAGTGGGAATAATAATTACATAGACAAGAGAAGATTTCAATATATATACATTTGTTTAGTTACCTAGTTTCTGCTTTGTAAAGGCGTTACCGGAAGCACAAAGAGTGTCGAGAAAGACAGAGATAGTGGAGATAAAGCAATCTTCATTGAGAAAGTGGAACAAGAAGAGTCTCATCATGTTCAAGGCCTTGATGAGTATGAGCAAGTCCATTAACTAAAAATTATAATTACAAACAATTGCTTTAACGACAAAAAAATATGAAATTTGGCCGCAAAAACTGAACTTGACTCAAACAAAGGAAGAAACGAGATCACAACTACGAGGATACAACTAAGCACCTAAAATGGATTAATTTGTCAAAACTATTCAATTGTTCGTTTAAGTTATTAACTTATATGGAAGATAAACCGAATCATATGCTTTGGTCTAGTTTGACCAATATAGAGTCGAACTAGACGCAGAGATCGGGAAGAATAAAACCGGTTTGGTATGCAATCAAATCATGGATGGACACAAACCATTCATTCTTGAACCCGTCACTTGGCCATTCATTCATTCCTATAAAGGAATCAGAAGACGCAAACAAATCAAACCGGAAAATTATTATTTCGAGTTTCTTTCTTAAGAAGAAGAACGTTAAATTTTTCCAAAACAAAGTGAGAATAAGTGGGTCAATCATATTTTTGACATCCGTGTGTACAAAAACCACCAAGAAGCAAAAGGTTTTTACCATTTCATAACAACTCTTGTATTATAAAACCCATCAATGATTGGGTCTATTCTCAAGCTTCCTCGTTGTCTTACTCTTCCACCGCCTGGAAAGGAATCAATCAATAAGATCAAAAACACTCAACTACTCAATAATTCTACTTTGTAAACATGCCTGGATTAGTCACTTTCACTTAATGGCACACTTGTAACAAAAGATTCAAACAGATTTCCCCTCTCAAAAAACCTCGTAACTATGATAGGAATACTGATAGATTAGGGGGAGTGAGAACATCTTAGGGGTATTTGACCATTAGGTTGTTTTGGGAACCTTAAGGTTTTGCGAGAGATTAGAGACTCTAAAACAAACCCTAAACTGTTCTGGCTCTCTTGAACCTTTTGATACTCATCTACTGTTCTTCATTTCTTGAGAAACAAAGACAGTTTCGATCCTTGACTCTGATCAGGTGCTTCTATTACTAATCATTAATTTCCACTATGTAGTCTAGTCGCGACAGTATGACACAAACCATTCAGGCAATTTTTCTTTCCTAGTAAGATCAACAACAACAATACTCGCACATGCCATGCTCGCTGAGCGTTAAAAACTAGAAATGCAATTGATCTCTCGAATCTCTAAGCATTAGTAAATGAAGGCTGGAATTTGTTTCAAATCATATATTTTCCCCCTCTAAATTCCATCATCGTTTCTAAACGCTAATGTTTGTCATGAACGCAAAGAACGAAACGATCCAAGAAACTATGTAATGCGGGTTTTCACAATCAACTGTACGACGTAAAGGAGAAGAGAAATTCTGACTAACCTGAGATACAGAAGCCTCAGTACTCTTGGGAGCTAATAAAGTAGCTGAACTAGAAGATGAGGCATCGAAAAATCGAGAACAATCCGTGTATGCAGAGCCAATACCGATTCCAGTACCAAAAGCAATCGATGCCCATCTTGTAACAGGACTCCCTAACGAAACACATAAAATTACTCGATTATCAATTAAGCCTAGTGATAATTTCGGATCGGACCTATCCGATTTCTATTCATCTAAGGGAACCTAATCAGAAATCAAGCTACGCAACAACAACAAAAATATGCGAATTGGTATTGAATCATAAGAAGAGAGTGAAACAACGAACTGAAGAAGAGAAGACCGGCGAATGCGCCGCCGAGCGAAGAGTAGACGACGCGACGGGCAGTGAGATCGAGACATGCGTCCCATTTAGCGTTGACATCGGAATCGCTATTACTCTTAGTTTCCATCGCCGAATCAAATTTCTACCTTCCGATTTGATCCTCTGGAATTTTCCTTCTTCTTCAACAATTCGCTTCTCAGACTTTTTCGATCTCTTTGTTCTGTGCAAGCAAGGAAAAATAATATTGGGCCGGTTAAAACCTATTGGGCTGTATGGTTTTTTTTTTTTTTCGTCGTCAAGATGGAGTTTTATTAAGACTTGGTGAGATATTACAACTTAGAATATTAATAAAAAAAAACAGTAAATGATACAGGCATGTCTTTCACGTTTCCTAAGCTGAGTTGAAGCATTTCCGGCGACTGAACATTCCGGCACACCGGAATTCACCATTAATCTTCACGAATCTCTCCAAATCTTCAAAATAAAACTCCATGAACAACTCCTTGAGCCACCAAATCTGATTTAAGCCTTCAACCGAGATAATAATTTGTTCTCCTTCACACTGAAATTAAACCAAATCATCCCAATCCCATGACTAACCCCACAAAATCATCAAGATTTTAAGATGAGGAACATAGAGGAATATTAATTCCTCGCCATAGAAAAGATGACCTAAAAGATGGAGGAAAACAAACTGATCCAGAAGGATTTTGATTACTCTACCACAAAATCAGATTTGGAAAGGAGAAGAAAACTAAAAAACCGAAAAGTCATTTTAAACGAAAACAGATCCGATCAAGTCGGAAAGGTTATCCGCTAAACGGAAAGAAAAGTCCGATCAGAAGGATCAGAATCTAGACCCGGAAAAAAAACTAAAAGCTACTATTAACAAAGCCACGACTCCGGCTAGAGCCGGAAGTCGGGCTGTATGGTTTTACACACATAAATAAGGTATTACAGGTGAGTATTTGAAAGGGAAAATTATAAAATTGCCCTACAATAAAAGTGATTAAGATGGTGATTAGGGTTTGTGCTGTGGAGACTTTTACACATTCTACAGTTCTCACAGTTATTATTTTTTTTTGTCGACATTTTCATTTCATTAAAATAGCCCAAAGGCCAAGATACAAGAGATATTTGATAAACCAACATTGAAATAAACACTTAAGGCCCACAACAATATGTCTAACAGAAAAGATAAGGGATGATGCATGGAAGACACGTGGAGCAACATGTTAAATCAAGATTGAAGATTGGAAAGGTCACCGGAACAGATATTTCGGTGCCGAAATTCCAACTCAGCCGGAAACCATCAAAATATTGCATGAAACTCAATCTTCACCACCGGCCATCAACACCAAATCTCTTGCACAAAACTCCTTTTGCTTCTTTAAATTTGATGACATCTTCTCCCATCTTCACTGAGATTTTCCACCGATAATCTGAAATCCATGACCTCTCCTCCACGACCAACATGGTCAACATAAGAGGAACCATGGGATACAACCCGCCATAGAAACAATGATGCATAAACTAAGAAAAGAAGAAAATTTCATCACATCAATTTCAGATCCGCAAAGGAGACAACACATATCCGATAAACGGAAGATACATAACCGGTCAACGCCGGAAAAATGAAATCGGTCTAAGCCAAAACCCTTAATCGGATAACGCCGAACTTAAATCTGACTAAGCCGAATATTAGATCTAAAAGAAAAGGAAACAGAAATAAACATAAATTAATATTTACAAGACCACGATGACGGCAAGAGCCGAACGTCGGGCCAAAGTAACGGATGCTCTGTTATTCTTTTCTTCCTAGAGAGAAGCTGGAGAGAATTAAGAGAGAGATAAAAGCATAGTTTTAAAGCCGTCAAGGTCTTTTTTTAAGTTTTCTTCTTTATTTTCAGTTTTTTTTTAAAAGTCCCGTTTATGAGACTTTTACACTTTTGAAAGTCTCTCTCTCATGAATTAACTCTTTCCCAAATAACATTAGGGTGAATTTGCTAAATAACAACAAAAAATTAATAATTAAAAAAGTAGCTAAAATTGCCATATGTGGCACAATATCAACCATTAGATATAGGTTAATTAGTTAGAAATTTTGTTATAGTTTTTTTCTTGTATATAAAACCTAATTTCCCATAACATTATTGTTTTTCTTTTTTTTTTCTTCCCCAACGAAATTTAAAAGTTTTTTTTGAAACAAGACTAGTCTTATTTCGAAATAGTTTTGACCAATTGACGATTAAATTTTTTTTACTGTTCTTTTGAGATCAAATTTTCTATATTCGACTAATTTATTCTTGGTAAAAGAAAGAGATAATGGACATTAAAACGGTCATGGTAAAAAATTTGGTATAAGCCGAAGGATGTCGTCTTACTCGTCTTCAAAAGGAAAATATTTTTATGAATATTATCAACCAATTTGGAATCACTTTGGATTGAACACACATAAAAAACCGTTTCAGTCTTTTGAGAAAGGAATACAGCAACTACATAATAATCCACAGGATCCAACTAATAGAGAAAATTTTGAACAATATAATACACTTTTTGATGGAGTTTTTGGTTATTAAACCTACACATAGAATAATAGACATAAATGAATTTCACCTATGTCTCTATCTTTTGAAGTTAATTTATGGTTTTGAATTTTTTTGTTTATTTAGATTTATTTAAGGTTTTGAATATTTTGTTCTTCGAATTTCGTTTTTATGTAATTACCGAATACAAATTTTTCCTAATTTACATTTAAATAAAAAAATTATAAGTTTTAAAATATTATAACATTTTAACAGTTTGTATTACCAATCAGACTTTGTTAATTTTTAAAAGTAACAGTCAAAGTTCTAACAACTATTTTTTCTGCAGCCCAAATTCTAAAGTCACAGCCCACAGCCAAAGTCATTTCCAATCAGGCCCTAAGTCTCAGTACCACTTTCTTATTTTTAGCCATTTTTTCCCCATACCTTCAACAAATTTTAATAATTATAAATAATAGGTTTTTAAATTTTTTTAAAAATCTTTAAATTACAATAACATAAAGATTAGTCATTTGTAATAATAATAATTATTTTTTTGTTAAAAACCATGTTAAAAAAAAAAGTTTAAAGTTTCCTTCTATGGCCTTATAAATACACGTTCTACGTCTACGGCTCCGTAAATTACTATCTCTGCCTAATTCACTTTAATCTACCAAGCATAGATCTTCTGTTCTGCAACACGGTCAGTGTTCTACATTTCCGTAGAATGTTGGTTCCACGGTTTGCACTAACATCTACTGTTTACGGAATAAGCTTTCTACCAAACTCAATATCTTCTAACGTTTTCGGAATATAGCTGCTACTACAATCTCTATTATCTACCGAAAGTAGAATATGATTTCCGGAAAATCAGTTTTCAAATTCCCTAAATTTAGGACCTAAATATTAAGTTTTCCTAAAATAAATTTTTACAATATTTTTTAAAAGATACTCTTCCTCCTACGCTTTTTTTTTTCCTTCTTCGCTCTTTCTTCACTACGTTCGTTCTTCGAGTTTTTTTGTTTGTTTAATATGTTGCATATCTATGTGATATATGGTAAATATATATCCTAATAAAAAATCATATTATTCTACTTTTAATTTTTTTTTATTAACTTTAAATTATTTATCTTAATTAACAAAATTCATTCTTAAAAGTAAATTAGAGGTTATAATAGGATTTCTCTATAATTAAGTACTAATGGGACTTATTCAAGTTCATAAAGTGGTATTGAGACTTATTCACTTTTAATGTAGGCAATTTTACAATTTTTCCTATTTGAAATAGTCATTTAAATTTGAGATCAATCTTTTAAACTCAAACATGTCGAGCTAACATTAACATTGTTGTCGACAAAAAAAAAAAAAATTAACATTGTTATTAATCGAATAAGTTATTTTTTTATTTGACTATTATGTGTATTATTATCCTAATACTATTTGAGCTTCATCCCCGTTGCAAACTTACAGTTATAATGATGGTGCTTAACATTGTGGCAGTAACGTAACCAGACATATATTTATCGGGGTTATAACAACTTTTTTTATTTAGACAAAAAAAAAACTTAATTGAAAATAATAAAATACCACCACATGTATATATTTCAAAGATGAGTCCCCCATTCATTTATCTTTTGAAAGTTTAATCATTGGTTGGTTTGTCTTTTTATTTATTTATTTTTTTCGAAACTTTCATTAACTCACTTTTTTGGTTTTTATCAGTTTTACAATACACTACAATGTGGTAGGTCTAGCCTTACAATCCCACAATGGGTTTGGCTAGGAACCTAATTCATTAAAGATAATGGACCAAGCCCAATACAACTCAAACACTAAACAAGAAACCCTAATTCAATTGACGCCAGCCACCGACGGTTGAGAATTTTGCCACCGCATTGAAATCCGATGGCCACCATTGGTTGGTTTGTCATAATATCAAATACATGATCAATAAAATGTATCACCAATATTCAATTATACAATGTTGTCTTCATAGTATTAATTGCAAAAAAGCACGTTTTTATGGTTGCGATTTCAACAAAAGAACCAAACAAATATAGCATGGTATAATAACAAGAGAAATTGCATCTGGTAGCAACCGATTATAATTGACTAGGGGAATGTTTATTTTTTGGAAACCCTAGTATTAACCCTAATTGCTTTGAGGTAGGATATATTGTGATAGTATATATGTATACATGTTGTCACAAGAAAAGATTGCAAAATCTTTTTTGAATTTTACTTACACATACGAATATATTTGAAACATGTATATAAATGTTTCAGTAGAAAATAAATAAGAAATTCAGAGAGACAGAGAGAGACATCCCAAAACCAAAATTTAGCATTTTGGAAGGGGTGTCAATCGACACCAGAGGGTGGACAATTTGATTTTAATCGCCCGGTTTACGTCGGTTAGGGTGCAAAACCCTAGGACGTGTTATATAAGGCCGTTGACATATTTTTCAGAGGAAAAAGAGGAGTTTGATCAGTTTTAGAGGAGGAAAACGTTGGTGATTTGAGAAGAGAAAGTTTGGAGGATTCTTGAGGAGAGGTAGACTGGGCTGTTTCGGTAGAGAGGAGGAACGGACGATCAAATTAGGTCTGATCGGCATGATTTTCGTAGGTATGTTCTTCTTCTTCCTCTTAGATAGCTATAGAAGAAATCTGATTGCCTTTTGGATCGGTAGTTTGTGAGTTATGATTGTTTTCCCGTGAGTGGTCTGTGCAGTTTCGGGATTCAATTAGTCTCTTTGGGAAGTGTTTTCCCGGCGTTTCAGAGGGAATCAGAGGACGTGCTAGGTACCGTTGGAAAGTCCTGTCGGTCTAGTTTTCGGATTGGGTTTCCGATCTGAATTCGGAGGCAAGCTCTGATGCCTGTGATCGTTTCAATCCCTCGGGTCGTTCTATTTTCTGGAAATCTGAATTAGGGTTTTGGGAAAATCCAAGTTTTGTGTTCTAGGTAATTGAGGAAGGGTTCCTCGGTGTTTTCGGTTGAGATCAGAAGCTGCGAGGTCACTGATTTTGTATTCTTAACCATTCTTTCCTTGAATCGCGTAATCGAGGTGAGTGCGTGATTGTGGTTACGGGATTAGAGTGTTAGGTTATCGGATGATTGTGATATAGTTTAGGATTGATTTCTTGTGTTTATCTGTGTGACTTTCGTGTTGTTTATATGTGAATATCATGTGGATTCTGTGTGAAATCGGCTCACATGATGAAACGGAATCGAGTCGCGAGAGGATTGACTCGATTTAGGTTTCTGCGAGGAGTGTCGATCGACACCTAGTGGTAGTGCCGATCGACACCCACTTTTGTGTCACGATATTGTTGGCTCGTATTGGGAGTGTCGATCGACACCTAGTGGTGGTAACGATCGACACCCAGTTGTGATTTTATGCTTTTCGTATTTGAAACAACTTGACCCGATTTTTTTTTATATCGAATTAATAATCCCATAATTACTAATTCCTTAATATTTAATTCAGTCATGACATTTAACCGCGGAAAACACATAATTTAAATATTAAACAATAAGATCACCATTATTTAATAATTACACATTTTTAACACATAACTTATTTATTAAACAATAACTCCGTAAATTATTTAATAATTAAACATATCTAGCAACCTATACGACAGGTTTTACGAGAACATAAACACACACAAAACGACTCTACTCATTCTCTTCCTGCGCCCAGATTCCGCGATCACGCTTTCTTTTTACCTGCAACACATAAAACAAATGAATTGCGTAAATATTATCATAAATACTTAGTGAGTCAGTCATCCCGCCTACAAACCATGTACGCTTTTAACCAACACACAATCACCCCAACACGATTTAAAAAGCTCGACGATGAAAACTGGCTTAGTGTCGATCGACACACTCGTGGTGTCGATCGATACGAACAACTAAAACACGTCGATCGACAACTATATCATGTCGATCGACATGAACAAAACCCACGCGTCGATCGACACACCCGCGTATCGTTCGACAAGGATCTGCAGAAACGGCAGAACAAACACCACTTTTTGTGGCTCGATCTTGCACAGCCTCCGCCTATACCTGCACCAAAACTCAACCCAAATCATAGAATAACAACCAATAAACATATAAACACAAACAAACACCCAATTTTAACACGAGATCTAATCTAAGCCGATCGTTCTAACTTGATGTCGGCATAAACGAGCCTACGGTCGTGAACTCACATTTGCCTTGAAAACGGATGAAATTTGGATCGATCGGATGAAGAATCCGATGAACAACCCTTACTGCTAGGGGTGGGCGTTCGGTTCTTCGGTTCGGTTTCGGTTCGGTTTTTCGGTTTTTTGGGTTTTCGGTTCTAGCTATAATGAGTCCATATAGAACCATATAAGTTATAGGTTGGTTCGGTTTGGTTTCACTTCGGTTTTGGTTCGGTTCGATTTCATATTTAGGGATCCATATTAGAACCGAATTGCTTCGGTTCAGGTTATTAATAGAATAACCGAATCAAAACCTAAATAAATCAAGTGCCGAATCAAAAATGAAACACAAAAAATTATATGTAAAGCGTTTGAAGTCTAAAGTCCTAATGAAACATCAAATGGAACACAAAATGAAACACACAATCCATAAACATAAAATGAAACACAAAATATCTTAGGACCAAAACATAAAATCTTATATAAAACATAAATTAATTTATGTTTTTGGATACTTCGGTAATCCGTGGATTTTCCGTTCGGTTCGGTTTCGGTTTTGGTCTTTTGGTTCTAAGCACATAAGATCCATTAAATATTTTTAAAAAATCAGTTCGGACTCGGTTCGGGTAATATCGGTTCGGTTTTTCGATTTCGGGTATTTTTGCCCACCCCTACTTACTGCTCTAACCCGAAAAAGAATCGCCAAAAACAAGCGATCAAAAACTCTTCCCAAGCCTCTAAACACCAAGAACTTCAAAAACTCTCAAGAACACTCAAGAACTCACGAATTTGAACTCAAAACCCGCACGATTTAACTTCTAACGACCCCTCATTTAATCTCTAGCCTCTGCAAACTCGAAAGGGTCATTAAATAGAGTTTTCTTCCACCATCCGCAACAAGTCACTATCAAAATCAACCTTGTCGACAGTGTGTCGAGCTACGTGGTCGACGTATCGATCGACACATGACAAATGGCCGTGTCGATCGACACACTAGAACGTGTCGCTCGACACACTAGAACATGTCTCTCGACACGTCCGAAATGGTCGTGTCATTCGATTCTACGTTTGTGTCGATCGAAACCTTTACCAAAAACCATTTTCGGTTTACAGATGTTACAATTCTCCCCCACTAACACTGGATTCGTCCTCGAATCCTATCATACTGGTCTCTACGACATCCGTCATCTATCTCAGACTATCCTCTTGATTTATCCTGAACAACTACATGTGAGACCATCACTCGAATCTCACTAAGCGTCTGCCATATGCAAAAATTCTGACCCGAATTCCGGTCAACACTACCATCCCACTAAAGTTAACACTTCCGTGCAAAACTCCGACCAGATGTGCCTGGAGACACCGTGTCCGATTTATCGCGCAGCAATCAAACAAAAACATGCACGACCAGAGACACTACATCCATTACCAGGTCATCTGAACCAAAGTTTCAACGTAATGTCAACCCTAGATTCGACACCCACCATTCCCTCGCTCTTAGGAATACATCCTTTGACTACTTACACGGGAAAGATCCTCATCCCTCTAGAGAAATCGCCATCTCAACTTGGTCGAATAAATCCGAATTTGTTTCTCCCAAAATCCGAGGCCCCTATCTAGTATCGTACTTACTTACGTTTTTCAAACATTAATTACCCCTAACTCATTTCATATCCTGATATTCACCGAACGCATCCTATGAAGCATCAGACAAACGTACCAATTTGGGAAACTTACATCCCCGCGAAAGAACTTGCATCCCTCGCTACTTATTCTGAGAACTCACATCTCAAATAAGTATATTGGAGAACTCATATCTCCTCTGGAGAACTCACATCACCCTTAGTAAATGAGTTATTCGGAACAGCAGCCTCTAGAGTATTTTAGTTCCTGAACGTCCCTAAGTACCTATCAACTAGAGCTACCTCATATGGTCCATAACGTGACATTCCCTATCCTGGAATATCAAGATTAATAAGCATTACTCAACTTATTAAATATCAAAATGTAAGAGAAATCCATCTTATAAATTTTCAAAAATGTATAATCGTTACAACGAAACAGAAAATACATATATCCACTACCACAACCACCACCGCACAAAGCCAATCTCTGAAACTAGAACCGCAAAGATAGAAACAAGCTTAAACCACAATCTGCTTATCAAACCACTTGCTAAAATTCAACTTCATCTTTGCCTCGGGTTCCCAAGTTTCCTCCTCCGTACCGCTACAATCCCACAAAACTCTTACCAATAGTACTCTCTTTCGACGCAACACCTTGACTCTCCGCTCGAGAATCCTCACAGGTCTCGCAGCCACAAACAAATTTGGCTGTAGATCCTCTGGGATCCTAGCCACCAACTCCTCCGAAGTGTGCAGACACTTCCTCAACATCGATAAATAAAATGCCTTTATAATCGGTGGTAACTCCAATCGGACGCTACCAGTCCAACTTGTTCCACTACCAGGAACGGACCCATAAATCTCGGACTTAGCTTATCCTTCGAAATAGATCTGTTAGGACCTTGCAACATGGTCATCTTGAGATATACTCTATCTCCGACCGCGAACTCCAACTCTTTCCTCCTTTTATCAGCATAACTCTTCTGCCAGATCCTGAGCCTCTTTCATGTTCACTTTCAAGACGTGGATCTTCTCCGACGTTTCCTGAACAAAACTTGCACAAAAAATGCTCCTCTCCCCTACCAGGTCCAACATAAAGGTATCCTACACGGTCTCCCATATAAAACCTCGTAAGGAGCCATTCCGATACTTGCCTAAAAGCTGTTGTTATACGCAAACTCCGCCAGGCACAAGTGATCCACCCAATGACAACCCCAATCGAGAACACACATCCTCAATAAATCCTCCAATGTCTGAATTGTCCTCTCAGACTGTCCATCGGTCTGAGGATGATAAGTTGTACTCATGTGCACTTTAGTGCCCATCTTATCCTAAAGTGCTCTCCAAAACTCAGATGAAAACTTAGGATCCCTGTTTGACACAATACTGGTTGGCACTCCATGCCGCCTCACAATCTCCTTCACATACTTTTTAGCCAAAAACGCTACCCCATCAGGCTTCTTAATGGCAAAAAAATGTGCCGACTTAGTCAGACGATCCACAATCATCCAAATTGCATCAAATGTTCGTGACTTAGGTAATCTGATATATCATGTTTTTTACCAGTTTTTAACCGTTTTTAACCATGATATAAGTCGGCTTTGTATAGTTTTTTTGGTATTTGTGTATCTTTTATAGTGTTTTGCAGGAAAATGGCCAATTGGAGCTTAATGGAAACATTTGGATCATTTTGGAGCATTTTGGAGCTGAAAAGATCCAAGTGGAATCGAGCAGCATGGCCTGTCGATCGACACAGGGTATTTGTGTATATATCCTGTCGATCGACGGAGTATTTTAAAGAACGGATGATGTTAAGGCAGAGAGTCTCGTGTCGATCGACACGCGGTCTGCAAAAGCCAAAAATATATGTTTTTAGACCTAATTTTGGCACTTGTATAAATAGGTTATTTAGGTTGTCCCCACATTTGATCTTGTTTTCGTGGGACATAGAGAAAAAGAGAGATTTTGAAGAGCTTTGAGGGAAGTCACATGTTCTTGATATCTACTACCTACAAACCCTTTTGTATCTTCTACTCTTACTCTTTTATGCAAATCTATTCAGTTATTATGATTTCATCATCTATTTCTGAGTAAATCACTTGTTAGGTTTTGGGGATTTCTTGGGTTTTGATCAGAAATCTTTAAGATCGCAGATCTATTGAGGTTTATTCGTTAGTTTTTCATCTAGACTGTTTCTAATGCTAGAATCTAGCTTGATCACTTAGAATCTTGATCTTAGGATTGTTGATTAGTCACGAAAGTGAGATTAATAACCTGAACTAGTCTAGATGGGCAAATCGAACTTGTACTAATTGCTTGTTTAGATTCGATGAATTCGCAAAGGAATTTGGGATTTGAGGATTTAAGGATAGATAGCCTTTGTAACGGAAGTTAGCTGGCTATACTCTCGTGTTTGAGTTCTAGAACGGTGCTTAATTGAACCTCGACAGTTGTTATATCTTTGATTTCGATTCATCACCTGAAGAAATCTCCATGGCCTAGCTTTCGTCTCTTTGAGAACTTGAAATTAAACTATCTCTTGTTTATTTGTTTTATGAATTGTGATTACAATTACATCTTTTTACTTAGCATAATTTGAACACTGAGATTGATTGTGTATTCAATTCCCTGTGGATTCGATCCCTAAATACTACTACGATATCTTAATTTGAGAGAGTAGTTAGGGTGAATTTGAGCCCGTATCAAATTTTGGCGCCGTTGCCGGGGAGTTGAATTTACCATTCAATTCAAGTTACTAAGATTTTGTCTAAGTATTTATTTTTGTTTTAATACTAACTTGCTCTTTTTTCTTGGTATTTGTGTGTTTCAGGTTTATGCCTAATCGCCCAACCAGAAGCAATCGAAACGAAGAGCTAGTCGATCTCAATCCTGAGATTGGAAAGTTAGAGCGAGCAAACCGAGCAGCAACGAGAGCAACCAATATGGCCAACAACAGAGTAATCTTACTCCGCGATGCAGATGGAATCATCACGAACCACCAAGGACGGAAGTACAACGCTCAAGGTCAGCGTACTAAAGACGATGGAACTGTGATACCAGAGAAACAGGACGAGCCAGCTGAGCATGTGCGTACTTTAAGAGTGCACTACAAGCCTCAGGAGTTCTACTCCAACAGGGCTGCTACTAGAGCTCCTTCCTTTCCTAGGAATGACTTTGAGCTGAAGCCCGCTTACTTCTCTTTGGTGGCTCAGCACCCTTTCCATGGCCTTCCTTCAGAACATCCCATGGACCACATCGAGATGTTTGAGGACTTAGCGTCCAGCATCAATGCCAATGGAGTTCCTGAAGATTACCTTTTCTGTAAGCTCTTCCCATATTCTCTCAGCGGAGAAGCAGCTTACTGGCTGAAGCAGTTAGCACCTGGTTCTTTAACTACTTGGGAGGACACGAAAAATGCATTCCTCATCAACTTCTTCGATGAGACAAGGTCTGAGGATCTAAGGATGAAGATTTCGACATTCAGGCAAGGACCAACTGAAGCGTTCAAGGATGCCTGGGTAAGATTCAAATCCTACCAGAGAGATTGTCCTCATCATGGTTTTAGTGATGTGCAGCTGTTAGGAATCTTCTTCAGAGGAATCGATTGGAGACACCAGATGTCTTTGGATTCAGCAAGTAGGGGGAACTTCAACACCAATGTTCCAAGTGATGCGTTGGCGCTCATTGAGAACATGGCTTCAAGTAGTAGCACCAAGAACATAGACTTCGAGAGGAAGCAGCTTGGCAAGAGCGCAGATGGAGGTAATATGGCTAAGATGAAAGCTAAGCTAGACTCGGTGCACAACTTGTTAGTGGGAAAGAAGCAGGTGCAGTTTGCTCTGGAGGTAGAAACCTTCATTCCAAAGGAAGAAGAGGATGAAGAGGACTGCAACTACGTTGGTAGTAATGCTTTTCAGGGACAAAGGTTTGGTAATCAGCAGGGTAACAGAAATTACAGTGGAAACAACTACAGTGGAAACAATCAGAGATCTACGTTCCCTGGGAATCAAGGTCAATCTACATTCACTGGAAATCAAGCCACACCTAGCTACACCAAACCGCAATTCCAGAATACGGACTATCAGAAGCCCTATCAGAGCAGCTTCACTAGGAACTACGGTTCTTCTTCTTACCAAACTCCTCCTCCTAAGACGTCAGATAACAAGACAGATTCGATGCTAGAGCAAATTTTAGAGGGCCAGCAGAAGATGACGGTGAATTTCAATGGCAAAATCGATGCCTTGTACACCGACCTGAATGGAAAGATTGAGTCTCTCAATCTTCACGTGAAGAAGCTAGACACTCAAGTTGCTCAAACCGCCGAGAACTCTAGGAGACAAGAAGGATTTCTTCCATCTAGAACGGATGCTAACCCGAAGCATACCGTTGCTGCCATCACAATGAGGAGTGGAAAGGTAACCCAAGAACCTGTGTTGAAGAAAGGACTTGGTACAGAAAATTTTGATGAATTTGGAGAGTTTGATAAAGATGAAATTCAGACAGAGGCTCCTCCGTCGATCGACACGCCTTCCTGTCGATCGACACAAACAGAGAAAGTTTTGGCAGAGACTCCTGTGACGATCGACAGAGGGAAGAAAAAGGTCGATACGTTGAAACCAGATACCTGTCGATCGACAGGACCTATCGCTGTCGATCGACAGGAGGCCCCCAGTCCGACTTCTCCTTCAAAACCGTCAGATAGTGCAGTCGAGAGAGTGTACAAACCCAAAGTACCTTATCCAAAGAGTCAGAAGAAGTCTAAGCAAGAGCTTGAAGATGCAAGATGCAAGACCATCATAGACAAGCTAGTGGTAGAACTTCCTTTTGTTGATGCCGTTAGACTTAGTCCTGTGATACGACGGTATGTAAAGAAGATGGTCACCAAGAGTTTGGGCATTGACGAAGGAGTGGCTATGATTTATGAACAAGTAAGTGCAGTGATTCAGAACAGGATTCCAGAGAAGTTAACGGATCCAGGAAGCTTTGTTTTGGATTGTTTGATCTTCAAGGATAGATTTTCGAGGTCTCTATGTGATCTAGGTTCTGGCGTCAACCTCATGCCACATTCAATTGCCATTAGTCTTGGGATGACAAATTACCAATCCACTAGGATTTCTCTTATCCTAGCGGATAGGTCAGTAAGGATTCCAGAAGGAGTATTGGAAGATGTCCCAATCAAGGTTGGGAACTGTTTGATTCCTACTGACTTTGTTGTTTTGCATTATAACGAGGAACCCAAGGATCCTCTTATCTTGGGTAGACCTTTCTTGGCCACAGCAGGTGCTATGATTGACTGTCAAGGAGGCAGTATGACTTTGAGAGTAGGAGGTCTCGAGATGAAGTTCGAAATGGACAAGCTTATTAAGATACCTACCATAGATGGATACACCTTCTACGTTGACACACTCACCGACCTCGCGCAGAAAGTTTTCAATGAGATACATCCCATTGATCCCTTGGAAAGGACTTTGGTGAACTCTGTGCAAGAGGAAGGACAATTTGATGATGATGCAAGGGTTTATGCTAGGATGATGGATGCTAGCAAGGAATGGAAGCAATTGGTTACTAGTGCAAGTTTGGGGGAAACTTCAGCGAAAGCTCCACAAGTAAGTGATTGGAGTGAACAAAAAGCTCCAAAGCTTGAGCTCAAACCACTTCCCGCAGGGCTAAGGTACTCCTTTCTTGGTCAAAATTCTACTTACCCTGTGATTGTTAATTCTTCTTTGAACAATCCAGAGCTCGCCTTACTGCTGAGCAAGCTGAGGAAATTTCGCCCAGCTCTCGGCTATTCTCTTGATGATATTGCAGGTATCTCTCAGGACTTTTGTATGCATAGGATCCACCTTGAGGATGAGATCAAATCATCAGTTGAGCATCAAAGGCGGCTTAATCCAAATTTGCAGGAAGTTGTCAAGAAGGAGATCTTGAAACTCCTAGAGGCTGGGATCATCTATCCCATTTCTGACAGTATTTGGATTAGCCCTGTTCACGTGGTACCAAAGAAAGGAGGCGTCACAGTGGTAAAGAATGAGAAGAATGAGCTAATTCCGATGAGAACTATCACTGGACATCGGATGTGCATAGATTATAGGAAGCTAAACACGGTCACAAGGAAGGACCACTTCCCATTGCCCTTCATTGACCAGATGCTTGAGCATTTAGCAAGGCATCCCTACTACTGTTTCCTCGATGGGTATTCTGGATTCTTCCAAATCCCCATCCATCCGGATGACCAGGAGAAGACGACATTTACTTATCCTTATGGCACTTTTGCATACCGCAGAATGTCCTTTGGACTTTGTAATGCTCCAGCGACATTCCAACGGTGTATGATTTCCATCTTCACCGACATGATTGAGAAACATATGGAGGTCTTCATGGATGACTTCTCGGTCCACGGTGATTCGTTCAAGGACTGCCTTGACAACTTAGAGAAAGTGATTTCTCGATGCGTGGAGAAGCACTTGGTTCTTAATTGGGAGAAATGCCACTTCATGGTGCAAGATGGGATTGTGCTTGGCCATAGAGTTTCAGCTGATGGAATTGAGGTGGACCGTGCCAAGATTGAAGTAATGACGAGCCTTCAACCGCCAACTACAGTCAGGGAGATTCGTAGTTTCCTTGGGCATGCGGGTTTTTACCGGCGATTCATCAAGGACTTCTCAAAAATTGCTCGACCACTCACCACGTTGCTCTGTAAGGACATCAAATTTGATTTTGATGCTAATTGTCTAACCGCTTTTGTGCAGATCAAACAGGCTTTGGTGAGTGCTCCGATAGTGCAACCTCCTGACTGGGATTTACCTTTCGAGGTGATGTGCGATGCTAGTGACTATGCAGTTGGGGCGGTGTTAGGACAAAAGAAGGACAGGAAACTTCATGCCATCTACTACGCTAGTAGAACGCTAGACGAAGCTCAAAAGAACTACGCAACTATTGAAAAAGAATTGTTAGCCGTCGTTTTCGCCTTCGAGAAGTTTCGTTCTTACTTGATTGGAGCCAAGGTGACAGTGCACACGGATCATTCAGCACTAAAGTACTTGATGCAGAAGAAGGACGCTAAACCAAGGTTGTTAAGATGGATCCTCCTTCTACAAGAGTTTGACATTGAGGTGAAGGACAAAAAGGGAGTAGAGAATGGTGTAGCGGATCATCTCTCGCGCATTCGGATAGAGGATATTGTACCAATCGATGATTACTTCCCAGAGGAAAGTGTACACTTCATAGAGATTGGATCCCAAGCGACCAAAGAGGGAAATCGGCTAAGTGTCGGGACAGAGACTTATCCGTCGATCGACACTTCTTTATGTCGATCGACAGGGAGCTCACTGTCAGAATTTCAGGATGATGAACATCTTCTGTCGATCGACACAAACCAACTATGTCGATCGACAGTGGATGCTCAGATGGAACTTCACGAGTCAAACGCGGTTTCGGAGAGCGATAGACCTTGGTTCAGCGACATAACCAACTACCTTGCTGCAGAGACTACACCGGATGATCTCAAGGGCTATGAGAAGAAGAAATTCATGAGAGAACTTCAGAGGTACTATTAGGACGAGCCTTATCTATACCGACATTGTTCAGATGGGCTCTATAGGAGATGCATTGCGGAAAGCGAAGCTCGAGATGTGCTTTATCACTGTCACGGGTCTGATTATGCAGGGCACTTTGCCACATTCAAGACAGTGTCCAAGGTTCTTCAAGCAGGTTTCTGGTGGCCCTCAATGTTTAAAGATGCTAATGTGTTTATTCAGCAGTGTGATGCTTGTCAGAGGAGAGGAAAGATTAGCAAGCGACATGAGATGCCGCAAAACTTCATCCTAGAGGTTGAAGTCTTTGATTGTTGGGGCATCGATTTCATGGGTCCATTCCCATCTTCTTATGGGAATGAGTATATACTAGTCGCTGTGGACTATGTCTCCAAATGGGTGGAGGCGATTGCTAGTCCGAAGAATGATGCCGCGGTGGTCATTAAGCTGTTTAAGACCATCATCTTCCCACGATTTAGAGTACCACGAGTAGTCATCACTGATGGTGGAACACACTTCATCAACAAGATATTCTCTAAACTCTTAGAGAAGTACGGTGTTCATCATCGCGTGGCAAGTCCTTGTCACCCACAAACGAGTGGTCAAGTGGAAGTTTCAAATAGGCAGATCAAAGAAATCCTTGAGAAGACGGTAAGTGTCACGAGGAAGGATTGGTCTACGAAGCTGGACGATGCACTCTGGGCTTATAGGACTGCTTACAAGACTCCTCTGGGAACCACTCCCTTCCATCTGCTTTATGGGAAAGCATGTCATCTTCCGGTGGAACTTGAGCACAAGGCAGCATGAGCGGTGAAGCGTTTCAATTTCGACATCAAGCCTGCTGCAGAACGAAGATTGATCCAGATGAATGAACTGGATGAGATCAGACTTCATGCCTACGAAAACTCCAAGTTGTACAAGGAGAGGACAAAGGCATACCATGATAAGAAGATAATCTCCAGGAACTTCGAACCGAACGACCAGGTATTGCTCTATAACTCGTGTTTACAGCTTTTTCCTGGTAAATTGCGTTCTCGTTGGTCAGGTCCTTTCATAATCAAGGAGGTTAGACCACATGGAGCTGTTGTGTTAATCACAAAGGACGGAAGGAAATTCATGGTGAATGGTCAGAGGGTGAAACATTACTGGGCGGAAGCCAAGATTCCGGAGGGACACATGGTACCCTTGGATGATGCACCCGAAGCCTGAGCTTCAACACAGTCAAGCTAACGACTAAAAACAAGCGCTAAATGGGTGACAACCCATTTGTAAGTATGTATATAATTTTCTATTTCACTAACTTTGGTTTTTAGCTTTGGTTTTAAGTTGTGGTTTTCTGGTTTTGGCATCTGTCGATCGACAACAATATTTAATAGAAATCTGTCGATCGACACGAACTGAAGATGGTATGGCAGAGAGCGTCCTGTCGATCGACAGCTATACTATGTCGATCGACACGGGCAGCGAACCACACGAGGTAAGTGGATTTAACCTAACTTTTTCACTTCTTCTTCTCTATCGATCGACAACCACTTCTTCTTCCCCAAACCTTAGATTTTCGAAAACTTGACCAAATCAATCGATTTTTGAGCCTAATCCACTTGGATTTTCCTCCTCTATTCGATTCTCCCACTCGTTTTCACAATCGAACAAGGTATGCTTCCCTTTTCACGATTTTTCATTCCGTTTTTGTGAAGAAAAGTGATGAGTTTTGAGGTTAAATTGGTTCGAATCTTGTGTTGTTAATACTTCCTTTACACTTTTAGAGTAATTTCGAACCGATTTTGTGCCTATATTGTGTTGTTCTTGATTATTAGGGTTTGAAGCTTAAAATTTGGGGGTTTTGGGATGTGGTTTGAATTGGTGTAAATCGTGTTTGATTTGTCGAATTTCGGACTTAATAGAGATGCTAGGAGTGGTGATAAGTATGATTTGGTCAAAATTTTGTGTTGGATTTGGTCGAATGAAGAATTGGGACAGAGCCCTCTCTGTTGATCGACATAGACCTATGTCGATCGACAAGAAAGGCTCTGTCCATATTATTACTTCGTTTCTGATTTCGTCTGCGTGTTTTTGTTTGTGATTTCCTTTGCAGATGGCACCAAAACAAACTCAGGGCACAAAGAGACGCGAACGACCTGATGAAGGCTCGAGTTCTCAACCTCCACCACCTACTTACAATATTCATCGTGGTGTTAGGCCGAAATGGCCAAGAGAGGAGAACACAAGGATGCAAGTTGACTTTGAGTCTCTGAAGATGGGGGTGACGTTGAAGATGGTGCTCACAAGTGACGAGACTGATATGAGGGAGGGTATACCCACTTGGGACGATTATGACTCCCTCCTTTACAACGAGTGGCTCAAGGTCCCAATAGCGACCACCAAGTTCGTCCATGAACTGTCACTGGCTCAGCTGAAAATCAAGGACGAGGTGATGCAATTGGTAGAGGAGATGGGTTTGGCATAATTGGTGGACGGAAAACACGAAATGTATCCCGACATTGTCCGCCAATTCTTTGCCACCTTGAAGTTATCCAGTAGTGCAACTACTCCAGAGGAGAAGCTAGATCCGAGGCATTTCTCCATGAGCTTCATGAGTAGCGGGAAGCGATACAAAATGAATGTTGCAACTGTTTGCAGGACTTTTGAATTTCCTGAGGTTCCACTTGTCGGTTTACCGAGGGACATTGCTGGCGGCGTGCATACGCTGTGGAGTAAGATTGGTACTGGTCCTTATCAGGGGGGGGTTCTGTACAGGCTGATGTGCGTCATCTTGTTGCCCGCTACCTGCTTCGATTGATTACCACTACCATCATATGCAAGATGGAACCGGTGAAGGTTAGGAGTCATGAGTTGGTCCTGTTATCTTACGCTTTGAGAGGCATCATTCATAATGCCACTTGGGACACTACAACACCAAACATAGGAATGGTGTTGATGGAGTACCTTTACTCGCTCAAGCACACTCCGCTTTCTCTTACTAACCCAGGTAAGAAGCAATTACCTATGAGAAGCATCCTCACTCCGATCTTCGAGCGATGCAAAGTTTCCAAGAGCGGATATACGGTAGAGAGTAAGAGTGCATATGTGGACATGGAGCACATGAAGAATGCTCATTGGATCACGACTGACCATCCTATCCACTGGATTTTCCCGATTGCGAGAGACCAAAAGAGAAGGGTGGAAATTAGGAGTGTGATGGAGTTTATGCGGGTCACTAATGACCATTCGCTTATCTTCTTCGATCCACCGGCAGAATTGCTTAAGCCGGTAGAGCCGACTAGGAAACTCACAACATGGGGAGCTAGCACCTCGCATGCACCGCCAGAGCAGACGCAGCAGGAGCCTGATCATGAGCATCATTTCCCAAGACTCCCCGATGGACCACTCGATGAGGACCAGCGCTTCAACTGGATCGCTAAGGCTCTGAAGGCGAGATGGGATGCGATGTCGTGCAAATCCAGTTGTATTCGCCCCGCACACCGTCTCCACGGAACTCACCACCACCGGATTCTTCTCAAGCACCATCAGAGCACCATCACGATGAGGAGGAGGACTAGTTCCCTTCCTCCGTTCTGCTTTATCTCTATTTCATCCTTTTCCCTTTTCAGATGTGTGTTTTAGCTTCTTTGTATTTGTGGAATTTTAAAAATTTGTACTTTGATTTCAGATTTTTAGTTGGAATTTGAAACGATTAGTGAACTTGATTGCAGTGTGTTTTTCCCGTTGATCGTTTGTTGAATATCTGTAGATGCAGGTTTGGAACATTGAACCAAACACTTTGTGAACAAAACCCGAAGAATATCCAATTTGGGCAGAACCTCATCTGTCGATCGACATGCATCTCTGTCAATCGACACGGGCAGTAAAATTTCGAATTTTCAACAACTCAACGGCTTAAAACAGAACCTTATCGTGTCGATCGACACGATCTCCAAAGGGGTATTTTCTACATTTTTTCGATCAAGTTCACGTTTCGTTTGATTTCTTTTGCCAATTTCAAGCTTGATAACACTGGGGACAGTGTTGTTTAAGTTTGGGGGAGGTTCGTTGCTAACATAGTTTTGTTTTTGTTTGTTTTTCGTGTTTGTTTTTGTGAGTAAACAAAAATTTTTATTGAGTCAAAACTAGTTGAAACAACCCTTCTTTTGGTTCAGTGGAGCTTCTTTTTCAGCGTGTGACCATTCTTCCAGTTGACCGGTTCAGAGCTAGACTAATGAAAAATTCAAGGATTGCCCAGTTAACCGGAAACGTCAATTACTTCCAGTATAATCCGCCAAGTCAGAGCTACTGCACGATTCTCTTTGGGACCGATGTCCATTGAGCTTGACTCCTCATTCGTACCTGATAAATGCAACCCCCTGTTGAAAGTAATGATACTCCTCTCCCCATAAAAAAAAAAAAAAAAAAAAAAAAATATATATATATATATATATATATATATATATATATATATATATGTACTAGGATTGGGTTGAAATGATAGTCTTTGAGTCAAGATGAGGAATAAAATCCAGTCAATCTGTACTCGAGGTGATCACCCAGCTCAAAAGCAGCAGTCTGAGTCCCGTGAAACGGATGTTGAAGACGAGCACTCTCACGTAACTGTTTCCTCACAAGGAACAGCTCTGGTGAGTCACGACCCTGTCTTCTAACAAGGAACAACTAGTTTTGGGGATTTCTTGGGTTTTGATGAGAAATATTTAAGATCGCAGATCTGTTGAGGTTTATCCGTTAGTTCTTCATCTAGACTGTTTCTAATGCTAGAATCTACCTTGATCACTTAGAATCTTGATCTTAGGATTGTTGATTAGTCACGAAAGTGAGATTAATAACCTGAACTAGTCTAGATGGGCAAAATTACCTATTTGCAAAGGAATTTGGCTTAGGGATTTTGTGAACAAATCGAACTTGTACTAATTACTTGTTTAGATTCGATGAATTCGCAAAGGAATTTGGGATTTGAGGATTTAAGGATAGATAGCCTTTGTAACGGAAGTTAGCTGGCTATACTCTCGTGTTTGAGTTCTAGAACGGTGCTTAATTAAACCTCGACAGTTGTTATATCTTTGATTTCGATTTATTACCTGAAGAAATCTCCATGGCCTAGCTTTCGTCTCTTTGAGAACTTGAAATTAAACTATCTCTTGTTTACTTGTTTTATGAATTGTGATTACAATTACATCTTTTTACTTAGCATAATTTGAACACTGAGATTGATTGTGTATTCAATTCCCTGTGGATTCGACCCTAAATACTACTACGATCTCTTAATTTGAGAGAGTAGTTAGGGTGAATTTGAGCCTGTATCATAATCCCACCGCAAAATCCATCGTGATCATATCCCACTTCCACTCAGGGACTGGTAAGCTCTGCAACAAATCACTCGGAACCCGATGCTCAACCTCTACTAACTGACACGTATTGCACTTTGCAACCCAGTTAGCTACATCTCTCTTCATCCCGACCCAGTAATAGTACATCTTAGTCATTCCTGGATGAATCATCAACTTGCTCATATGAGCCTCACTCAGAATCTCCTGCCTCAAAGACTCATCCTTAGGCACGCAAACTCACCCACGCACAAGAATCGTCCCATTCGCGGAGACCTGATACTCAGAACCAACTGCCTTTGATGCATCAATTAAACCCTTATCCCTCTCCTAAGCTACTCGAATCCTACTCAGAAGTTTTGCATGATCCGCTGCTTCGAAACCCAAAGGCTCTTACGAAATAGCACATAAACGCAAAGTGCTAATCTCGTTCACTAACGCCTCCACGTCCTGCTCTCGAGCTACGTCCATTCTCCATCGACTCAAGGCATCTGCCACCAAGTTAGCCTTACCCGGATGGTACACAATATCCAAATCATAATCTCCCAACAATTCTACCCAACGCCTTTGCCTTACGTTTAATAACGGCTGAGTAAAAATATGTTGCAGATTCTTGTAATCCGTAAAAATCTGCACTCTCCCACCATACAGATAAGATCTCCAAATCTTCAAAGCGAATACCACCGCTCCTAACTCAAAATCATGGGTAGAATAATTATGCTCATCACCTCTCAACTGTCTCGACGCATAAGCAATTATCCTACCTTCCTGCATCAACACACAACCCAAACCAATCCCCGACGCATCGGTGTACACTGCGTAAGGCTTACCCAACTCGGACAATGCCAAAACAGGTGTAATCATTAACATCTCCTTCAGCTTCATAAAACTAACCTCGCACTCCTGAGACTAAACAAACGGAACATCCTTTCCGGTCAACTTTGTCATTGATTGTGCCATACTCGAAAATCCCTTGACGAACCTCCTGTAATATCCTACCAAACCAAGAAAACTCCTTATCTCAGTGGCATTACTCGGTCTAGGCCAATCTCTGATAGCCTCATTCTTAGCCGAATCTACATATACTCCTTCTACAGATACAATATGACCGAGAAATCCTATCTCTCGCTGCCAGAAGTTACAATTACTCAATTTGGCAAACAACTTATGCTCCCTAAGTTTTTCCAAAACCAATCTCAGATGTTCCTCATGCTTCTCAGAACTCCTTGAATACACAAGGATATCATCCATGAAGATGATCACAAAACATCCAAATACTCTTGGAATACGCTGTTAATCAAACGCATAAACGATGCTGGTGCATTCGTCAATCCAAACGGCATCACCACAAACTCAAAGTGACCGTATCTTGTCCTGAAGGCTGTCTTCCGAACATCCTTGTCATCTATCGGAATCTGATGATATCCCGACGCCAAGTCTATCCTGGAGAACCAAGTAGCGCCCCTTAACTAATCTAACAACTCATTAATTCTTGGAAGAGGGTACTTGTTCTTCACAGTGACTCGGTTAAGTCCTCGGTAATCAATACACAGCCGGAAAATCCCATCCTTTTTCTTTACAAACAACACCGGCGCTCCCCACGATGAAGTGCTAGGTCAGATAAATCCTTTACTCGATAAATCCTCTTGCTATCTCTTCAGCTCTGCCAACTCTGCTGGAGCCATTCTGTAAGGCGTCTTTGATATAGGCGTTGTTCCGGGTTCTAACTCAATCGTGAAAGGATCAGACCGAGATGGCGGTAATCCCTTCAGCGACATGAAAACATCCTCAAAATCCTAAACAACCTTAACTGCAACCTCACCTACGGACTTCGGTATCACAATCGTCACTAAATAAGCCTCGCCACCTCGCTCAACCAATAGCTTAGCCTAATAGTTGAAATCACGAGACTCCCGGAAGTCGATCTCACACCTTGATACACCAACCTCCCTACCTCGCGTTCAAACACAACCCACCTGCGATTACAGTCCAGGTAATCTCTGTAATGTACTAGCCAATCCATTCCTAATATGACATCGTACAACTCCACCGGACTAATCACCAAATCTGCGGGTATTGACTCGCGAGCAATCTGCACATCCACTCTCCTCGCACGACCAAACGTAGCTAGAAATCCTCTTCCGGCTACCTTAACCATGCCTGACTGCTCATCAGTGCTACTCCGAATGCCACTGGTTTCGGCATATTCTAGAGCAATGAAGCAATTAGATGCTCCAGAATCGGATAAAACATGGGACTCACAACTTCCGACTAACAAGGTCCCTACACATCCAGACGTGTTAAGGAATGTACTTTCTATCACAGGTAAAACTGAACACAAACTACTATTCCTAATACTCGAATGAACAAGTCTGAATCTAAAATGTACCTGTGATCTGACTGGCGCTCTGCTGCCCCACCTCTGTAGTTGTGCAAACACATGGCACCGCTTTTAACAGAGCTCTGCCGCAACCTCCTTCACCGGCCGTATAACCATTGGCTGGGCCGCTGCGATAACCATCTATTGCAACTTGGGACACATCGGCCTGATATGCCCCGGCTCCTTGCAGTGATAACAAATGATATATCATGGTTTTTACGGTTTTTAAGCCATGATATAAGTATGTTTTCTAGAGTCTTTTTAGTGTTTTTCGAGTCTTTGGTTTTCTTATTAGGTACTTAGACATTTGGAGTAGCATTGGTGTTTACTGAAGCTTTCTGGAGTATTTTTGAACGAGAAGTTGAAGTCAGAAGTTCAGCTTGGAAAATCAGGCACTTTGTCGATCGACACAGACTGATCTGTCGATCGATGTGAAGAAATGAAAGCATGTCGAGCGACACACTTACCACGTCGCTCGACACGACCTAATTTCGGACCAGATCATTAAATTATAAGATTTCCAATTTTAACTCCAGAAGTTTCAGATGTTTGCAGTTCTGCCCCAAATCGTTTTAGTTCCTTATATATAGTTATTTTAGACCATTGTTACGGTCACGTTTTATTCTTCATAGAGATTTTAGCAGAGAGAGGTTCAGAGTTTTAGGGAGACAAGTTCATACTCATCAGAGATTGCTTCGAACCCTTTTGTATCTCTTACCCTTATCTTTTTAATGCAATTTTATTCAGTTATCATGTTTGCATTAATTATGTCTGAGTAATCTGCTAGTTAGGCTTTAGGGTTTTCAAAGGATGATGAAAGATTGATTGAATTTATTTACTATTGGGATTGCATCATATCTACATTCTTCACTTTGATTGCATTAACTCTTATTTAAGATTGATCACCTTAGGTTGGATATTTTAGGTTGTTTAATAGATACGACAGTATTATTGAATAACTGGAACTGAATCATAAGTGAGCAATGATTCGATTCGCAACGACAGTTGGCTTTGAATCCTTGTGAACAATCAAACTTGAACTTAATGCTTGTTTAAATTAATTTGATTTCGCAACGACAGTTGGTCTTCTAAGATTTAAACATAGATAGTATTTGCAACGACGGTTGATTTACTTTACAGTAGTTTGAGTTCTGGAATTGCATTTCATAATTATCCCGATAGTAAGTTTATTCTGCAATTTGGAATCATTCCCGCGAATTTCCTAAGGACTAGCGTTTGTCTCTTATTGAATCCAAATCGTTAACATTCACTCCTGTTTTACTTTACTGCATTGTTTTTCATTACAATCATATCTGCTTAGCATATTTCGAACATTTAAATCTATTGCGTTTAATTAATTCCCTGTGGATTGACACCCTAAATACTACATACGATCTCTTAATTTGAGAGAGTAGCTCTAGGGAAATTTGAGCATATCAAATTTTGGCGCCGTTGCCGGGGAATTAATAAACCATTAGATTTCTATTATTAGGAATTTGTCTAAGTTTTCTTTTTCTAATAATTACTAACTAGTTTCTTTCGTTTTCTTCTCTGTTTTGCGTTTCAGGTTTATGCCTAATCACAACACAAGAAGCAAGAAAAACAAGGAGCTAGTTGAATTGGATCTTCACTCTTTGGGACTTCTAGAGCGTACCAACAGAAAAGCAACAAACGAAGCTAAGAAGATGGTCGCTCATAAGGTTTTGTTTCAGAGAGACGGTGGTTTCTTCGATAGAGAAGGAAACCAATACAATGAGGATGGTGAGAGGCTCGACGCAGAGGGAAATGTTGTCGAGGAGCCTATCTTGCAACAGGCTGCTGAAAACGCTCAACACGATGAGCTGGAACATTTGGCTCTCGAGGGGCAGGAACGCGTCGAGCGACGCGAGGAGGAAATCGCTCGACGTGTAGAAGAAAGTCGTGTCGAGCGACAAAATGCTCTAATCGCTCGACATGAAGAAAATCAACGTGTCGCTCGACACGGAGAGCCTGTCGCTCGACAGGCAGGGCAGAATCAACCGATGAACGTAAACGCTGCTCAGAGACGTACACTCGCGGATTACAACAGGCCAGAGCAGTACTATGCCAACCGTTCTGCAATTTGCCCACCTCCTTTTCAGCGAAACGACTTCGAATTGAAGCCTGCCTACTTCGCTTTTGTGTCTCAGAACCCTTTCTGTGGGTTTCCTCATGAGCACCCAATGAACCATCTAGAGAGCTTTGAGGACATCGTATCCAGCATTAAGGCTAATGGGGTTTCTATGGACTACTTGTACTGCAAGCTCTTCCCCTACTCTCTCCAAGGGGAAGCTAAGAATTGGCTTAGGATGCTTCCACCGGGTTCCCTTACTACATGGGAGGATACTAGGAATGCCTTCCTTGCTCATTTCTTTGACGATGCCAGGTCTGAAGAGATTCGATCTAAGATTGCTACATTCAAGCAAGGGGATTTTGAGGCATTTAAGGCTGCATGGAACCGGTTCAAGAGCTACCAGATCGATTGTCCGCATCACGGGTTTAGCGAGGATCAGCTTTTAAGCATCTTCTTTAGGGGGATAGCAATGCAGTACTCAGTCACTTTAGATGCTGCAAGCAGTGGGAATTTCAAGACGAATTCCCCAGAAGAAGCTCTCCGTCTCATAGAGAATCTGGCTACTAGTAACAGCACCAAGAGCGTCGACTGCGAGAGGAGTCAACTCGGTCAGAACATCAACCGGAATCAGCTCGCGGAGGTCACTAAGAAACTGGACAACATGCATGATCTTCTAGCTGGGAAGAAATCAGTTCAGTTTGCTAAGGAGATTGAGATATTTGAGCCAGAAGGGCACCCTGAAGATGAGGAAGTAGCTTATGTCAATGGGACTGGTTTTCAGAGGTATGGTAATCAGCAAGGGAACAGAGGCTACAACAGCAATTATCAGAAGAGTTCTTTCACAGGAGCTCCAAGTTTGCCTGTTTTTACTCCTAAGCCGCAGTATCAGAAGGTTGACTACCAGAAGAGCGACTATCAGAAGCCATCTCAAGGGAACAACTACACAAGGAACTACGGATCGTCTACTTATCAGTCTCCACCTCTCCCATCTGTTACTAGCAATCTAGAGTCCATGATGGAGCGTCTTCTAGAGGGGCAACAAAAGATGACCGTGGACTTCAATGGGAAGTTTGATTCGCTCTATACAGACCTGAATGGGAAGATTGAAGCACTGAACACGCACGTGAAGAAGCTTGATACTCAGGTTGCTCAGACTGCAGAGTCCGTGAAGAGGCAAGAAGGATTTCTTCCATCCCGTACGGATATGAATCCAAAGAATGGCAACGCAAGAGGTGCTATGGCCATTGTTACGCGGAGTAGAAGCAAGCTGGAACCAGTTCAGAGCAAGGAAATCACTCAGGATCCAGTCCACAAGCCATTTGAAGACGACGAAGATGAGGATTTCGAATCAGGCAGTCACGTCGAGCGACACAATGGGGTACGTCGCTCGACACGAACAGAAAATTCCGATGGAACAACAGACGGTAACGTGTCGATCGACACGACTGAAAAATCGATCGACCCTAAAATCAACGTGTTGATCGACATAGATAAGGCCGTCGATCGATACGATGCTCCTGCAGATCCGAAACTTGCAGATTCTTCCGTTTCTCCGACCGTAGCTGCTTACAAGCCAAAGCTCCCTTATCCTAGGAGGCAGAAGAAGTCTAAACAGGAGCTGGATGAGGCTAGGTGCAAGGCAATGATGGATAAGCTTGTCATTGAAATACCTTTGATCGACGCGATTAGAACCACTCCGGTTATCAAGCGATATGTGAAGAAGATGGTTACTAGGAGCTTAAGTCATGAAGAGGGGTGTGCTATGATTAGTGAGCAAGTGAGTGCTATGATTCAGAACCGTGTTCCTCAGAAGCTTGAAGATCCGGGAAGTTTTGTGCTGGATTGTTTGATTTTTGAGAAGAGGTTTCCGCGGTCTCTATGTGATTTGGGTTCCAGCATCAATTTGATACCTTTATCAGTGGCAATCAGCCTTGGGATGACAGATTTTCAGCCCACTAGGATCTCTCTTATCCTAGCAGATAGATCGGTGAGGATTCCAAAAGGTATTCTAGAAGACGTTATGATTAAGATTGGAGACTGCTTGATTCCTGCTGATTTTGTCGTCTTAGAGTACGAATTAGAACCCAAAGATCCTGTTATCTTGGGTAGACCCTTCTTGGCTACAGCTGGTGCCATGATTGATGTGAAAGGAGGACGCATTTCGCTTACTGTGGGTGATCTAGAGATGAAATTTGACATGGATAAGCTGATGCGTAAGCCTACTATCGATGGACAAACGTTCTTTGTGGATACAATAGATGATCTTGCTGAGGAGTATTCACATGGGAGCAGTTTCAAGCATCCTTTGAACCGAGATTTGAACGATTCAGCTGTAGAATCAGAGTACTTGGATGAGACTGCTAAGGGCTATGAGACACTGCTAGATGCGAGTAAGACAATGCTAAGCGTAGATACTTCCAAGGAGCTGGTTCATACTTCAAAGAAAGATAAAAAGCTTAGCGATTGGAGCGAGGAGAAGGCTCCTAAAATCGAGCTGAAACCACTTCCTTCAGGGCTCAGGTACGCCTTTCTTGGTCACAATTCTACTTATCTAGTTATCGTTAGTGTTTTTTTGAATAACGTGGAACTCGCGGTACTACTAAACAAGTTGCGCAAATTTCGCAAGGCTCTTGGGTATTCTCTTGATGATATTGCATGTATCTCTCCAGATTTGTGTATGCATAGGATCAATCTTGAGGATGAGACTAAGTTATCAAGTGAGCATCAGAGAAGACTGAAACCGAATTTGGCTGAAGTGGTTAAGAAGGAGATCATGAAATTGCTAGAAGCTGGGATCATCTATCCTATTTCAGACAGCGCATGGATTAGTCCTGTTCATGTAGTACCTAAGAAGGGAGGAGTCACAGTGGTTAAGAACGAGAAGAATGAGCTGATTCCGAAGAGAACTGTGACAGGACACCGAATGTGTATCGATTATAGGAAGCTAAACGCAGCAACAAGGAAGGATCATTTTCCCTTGCCGTTCATTGATCAGATGTTGGAGAGGTTGGCCAATCATCCTTACTACTGCTTCCTCGATGGATACTCAGGTTTCTTCCAGATTCCCATTCATCCGGATGATCAGGAGAAGACCACATTCACTTGTCCCTATGGCACTTTTGCATATCACAGAATGCCTTTTGGACTGTGTAATGCTCCTGCTACTTTCCAGCGCTGTATGATGTCCATCTTCACTGATATGATTGAGGATTATATGGAGGTATTCATGGATGATTTCTCTGTGTATGGGTCTTCTTTCAAAGACTGCTTGGATAATTTGGAGAAGGTTCTAGCAACATGCGAGGAGAAACACTTGGTGCTGAACTGGGAGAAGTGTCATTTCATGGTTAAGGATGGCATTGTACTTGGTCACAGGATTTCAGAGGCTGGTATAGAAGTGGATCGCGCGAAGATAGAGGTCATGTCAAGTCTACAGCCACCAGAGAATGTGAAAGCAGTGAGGAGTTTTCTTGGACATGCTGGCTTCTACAGGAGGTTCATCAAGGACTTCAGTAAGATCGCGAGACCATTGACTGCTCTTCTTTGCAAGGACGTGAAATTCGAGTTTTCTGCAGATTGTTTATCGACTTTTGAGCAAATCAAGAAAGCTCTAGTGAGTGCTCCTATAGTACAACCTCCGGATTGGGAATTGCCTTTTGAGGTGATGTGTGATGCAAGTGATTTCGCTGTTGGAGCTGTCCTGGGACAAATAAAAGACAAGAAGCTACATGCCATTACTATGCGAGTCGTACACTTGATGATGCGCAAAGGAACTACGCAACCATGGAGAAGGAATTGTTGGCTGTAGTGTTTGCCTTTGAGAAATTTCGTCCCTATCTCATTGGTGCCAAGGTGATAGTGCATACTGATCACTCCGCGCTCAAGTACTTGATGCAGAAGAAGGATGCAAAGCCAAGGTTGTTGCGATGGATTTTGCTTCTTCAAGAGTTCGATATCGAGGTTAGGGACAAGAAAGGAGCTGAGAATGGAGTTGCAGATCATCTTTCAAGGATCAGAATCGAAGATGATATCCCGATTGACAATTTCTTGCCCGAAGAGAGCATCAATCTGATCGAGAGTAGCAATCTGGAGTACGTGTCGAGCAACACACTCACAACGTGTCGATCGACACGACAGAAAGTTTCAAAATCCGAGTGTCCAGATTACGACGTGTCGATCGACACGAGAGGCCATGTCGCTCGACGCGACTACCAGAGAACACCAAGTCTTCCGGATTTTGTGAATGAGATTCTTCGGGAATTCGCTTACGCTATCAATGATATTGATCGTCTTTGGTATGCTGAAATTGCCAACTACCTTGCTACGGAGGATGAGCCTGATGATCTTAAGGGATATGAGAAGAAACGGTTCTTCAGAGAGCTCAGGAGGTATTACTGGGATGAGCCTTATCTCTACAGGCATTGTTCGGATGGAATGTACAGAAGATGCATCGCTGGCTCAGAGGTTCAGAGTGTGTTGTTTCATTGTCATGGGTCAGAGTATGCTGGGCATTTTGCTACTTTCAAGACAGTTGCTAAGGTTCTGCAAGCAGGATTTTGGTGGCCAACCATGTTTAAAGATGCTCATGCTTTTGTTTCCAGATGTGACGCTTGCCAAAAGAAAGGGACGATTAGCAAGAGGAATGAGATGCCACAGAACTTCATCCTGGAAGTTGAAGTTTTTGACTGCTGGGGCATCGATTTCATGGGTCCTTTCCCGTCCTCTTATGGGAACAAGTACATTCTGGTAGCTGTGGACTATGTCTCCAAATGGGTTGAAGCAATAGCTAGTCCGAAGAACGATTCTCATGTGGTTCTTAAGCTGTTTAAGACCATCATCTTCCCAAGATTTGGAGTGCCTCGGATAGTGATAAGTGATGGTGGTCCACACTTTATCAATAAGGTATTTGCTAATCTCCTAAGCAAGTACGGTGTTCAGCACAGAGTAGCTTCTCCTTATCATCCCCAGACCAGTGGACAAGTCGAAGTTTCAAACCGACAAATCAAGGAGATTCTGGAGAAGACAGTGGGCACTACTAGAAGGGACTGGTCTGTTAAGCTGGATAACGCGCTTTGGGCATACAGGACTGCATTCAAGACACCTCTTGGGACTACACCGTTTCATCTGCTTTATGGGAAAGCATGCCATCTTCCGGTTGAGTTAGAACACGCAGCAGCCTGGGCAGTGAAGAGGTTGAACTATGATATCAAGAGCGCAGCAGAAAGGCGTTTAATTCAGTTGAACAAGCTGGATGAGATTCGCATTCATGCCTATGACAATTCCAAGATATACAAGGAGCGTACTAAGGCATATCACAATAAAAAGATCGTCTCTAGGAACTTCGAACCGAATAACCAAGTCCTGCTCTATAATTCACGTTTGCACTTGTTCCCTGGAAAGCTCCGTTCTCGTTGGTCCGGACCTTTTACTGTAAAGGAAGCTAAACCACATGGAGCAGTTGTGTTAATAGGTTCTGATGGAAGAGAGTTTACTGTCAATGGTCAGCGGGTGAAGCATTATTGGGCGCAAGCCAAGATTCCCGAAGGAAACGTCATTCCTCTGGAAGATGCACCCGAACCATAAACTCAGACTCAGTCAAGCTAGTGACTGTAAAAGAGCGCTTAGTGGGAGGCAACCCACTTGTAAGTGTAAATACTTGTTTTTATTTTTAGTTTTTGGTTTTATTTTTCAATTTTACGTTTGGTTTTTGCGTTGTTTTTGTCTTTCAGGTTATCGAAAAATCGGATGGAATTTAACACGTGTCGATCGACGGAGCTACCCGTATCGCTCGACATGTAGACAATGTTCATGTCGATCGACAGTGTATAACGTGTCGCTCGACACGACTTATACACGGGCCCAGGTAAGTCCATTTATAACCCGTGTTCTTCATCTTCTTCATTCTTTAAAACCAAAACTCGACAAACACCCTTTCAAAATCGCTCTCTCTCTCAATTGTTCACTGTTTTGGAAGATTTTTGGTTCTAAATTCATTAGCTTTTCATCCTCCTTCCGATTATCTCATCCATTTGTCCGATCTACGAGGTATGTACCCCTAATTTCTCGATTTTTGGTTCGGCCCAAGGTTTGAAAATCCGAAATTTGCTTTGTTTCACTCGTTTATTTGCATGCATCCAACTTGTTTAGATTGTTTTAGAGCAATTTCGGCTACCCCATGTTATTGAATTGAATTAAATTTGCAAATTTTGAGAATTTGTTTATTTGGGAAAATTTGATGAATTCGGATTTAGCATGATTTAAGAGCAAACTTGGTTTGTAATTGATGTTGCTAAACGTAATTGGAATGATTTGTGATGATATTTTGAGCATGCATTATCAATTTGTTGAGATTTTGATTTTTCGAAAAAATTCTCGCGCCTAATTTCGGATTTTTGTGTTTTTGGTTGGATTTTTGGATGTTTTGCAGATGACTTTGCAGAGAACTTCTAGCATTCCACCTGAACCTACGCCACTTGAGTTTGAACGCAAATCCGACATCCAACGAAACTTGGAGAATGAGATTGAATGCGCCTTACCGTGGCCCCGTGTCGAAAACACGCCAATTCCGTTCACTAATCCATGGGATCGGTCACTTAAGGAAGTAGCAACTAGCGGCGAATCTGAGACGCGACCATTTTCCTATAATTGGGATGATTATGATACGATGTTCTACAATGGATGGTTGAACGTCCCTTTGGAACCGACTCGTTTTGCTGATGCACGCGCATTGAGACTGTTGGGGATTCACGAAGACGTGGTGAAGCTGCTTAACAATGCTGGTTTGGGCAACATGGCTACTAAGTTTTATCGACATTACCTAGATTTAGTAAGGCAGTTTCTGGCTACAGTGCGCGTAGACTATAATAAGCATCCTGTTTTTACGCCCGAGCATGGTGATATTACTTTCAGGATTCGAGGTGTTCGCTATCAGGTTACTTTTGATGAACTCGCAGAGATCTATGGATTTGAGCAGGGCCGTTCGCTTGGTGCCCTTCCTTCTGAGTTCCCTGAAAAGGGAAACTTCTGGTCCTTGTTTGGTTCTCGTGGTTTCAGTGTTGGGTCTACACTTACGGATATTCGGCATCCAGCTCTTCGTTACTTTGTTCGTCTTCTTGGTTCGTCGCTGTTATACCAGGTTGAGGCAAACAAGGTCCGGTTATCTGAGCTTGTCATCCTATACTACGCTCTCCAGCCTTTTCTCCCTGATTTTAGTACGGATCTTCCGACAGATGTGCACATGGGAGCTGTTTTTACTCACCACTTAGTCTCTAGGAAGACTATTCCTTTTAAGAAGCGGGGCTCTAAACCGGTCACCATCGGGAGCATCCTTACTCCTATCTTTCGCTACCTTGAGATTAGCACTGCCGGGTTTGAATTTGAGAAGAAGCCGTTTCTGATTGACATTACAGCTTTACAGCAGTATACTTGGCTCAAGGTCCCAACTACTTGGATTTACCGGCCTATTACAGGAGGGCAGCGCCGGGTTCAGTTGCCAATTCCAGCTCTTATGGATATTGAGAGAGATCCCGCTGTCTTGCGTTTTGAGCCTGATGAGAGGACTGTTTCTGAGTACTCGGGACGCAAGACGACTGAGGCTTCTAGTTCTGGAGCTGGTCCTTCTACAAAAAGAGCTCGTACTCTTCCAGATATGCCACAAGACCTTCCACCACATGAGTTCCCTCCAAAGCCATAGGATCCATCGGATACAGCAGCTGTTCTCCAGTTTCACACCACCGCGCTTAAGCGGATTTGGGATGCCCTCGTGAGGACTACCACTTGTGGATGTGTTTGTCCTAGATCATCCCCTCCTCGTGCGCCTACTGCTAATTCTAATGATGAGGAGACACCTTAGTTCATCGTTACTATCCCGGTTTTTCATTTCTTTTTCTTAGACTTTTTATTCTCTTTTCTTTGAGTCATTTTCTTCTTTTGTTTGCGTCAGTTTGTTGCTTTATTTCCTTGAACCGTTGTTTTAAACTTGTGTTCTTATGACTATTTGGTTGCGTTTAACGTGTTTTGTGTGAGTGATCTAACAGTGTGAGAAAGAGAGCTAACTACACTTTTGAAGAAAGTGAAAAACGCTACTGCCTGATTTTGCACCATTTCTGTCGAGCGACACAGTGATCCACGTCGCTCGACACGAGGAAAAAACCACCATGTCGATCGATGTTTTAATGACGTCGCTCTACGCGACCATGAAATTGATGTCGATCGACATGTAAGTCGTGTCGCTCGACACGACTGCCAGGTACCACAAAACACTTGTTTTTCTCAATGGTTTGTTTTATATTTATTTGTTTTACCTTCCTCCGATTTAAATACACTGGGGACAGTGTAGTTTGAGTCTGGGGGAGGTGGTTGCTAATTTCGTTTTCTATTTTGTTTCTATTTTGAGTTTTCTTGAGTCAGTCCGTTTTTCGTTTTTGTTTTATTTCGGGTCAAAAACTCCCTTAGGATTTGCTTTGAACAGCACTCGACGAACCATTTCCAATATAAGTTGATCAGCGGTTTTACAAGGTGGGTAACTGGAAAGGGATCGGTTTTCTGGAGCGAGTTCAGGTTTCTGGAGAACTCAGAAAGGATGTCAAAAACCCCGCCTTTAATGAACTTTAATCTCTTGTCAAGGGCATTGGAAATCGCAAGACTTGATTCAGCTTCCTAACATTTGAAAGCGAGGAAGGACCGCTCTTGAAACTTCTTCCCAAATGACGAATTCAACTGTCCTAGATCGGAAAAAAAAAAAAGCCTCATGACCCTGTCTCCACAAGAACACCAGTAGTGAGAGCTGATCTAGTGATCATAGAGATGCCAAGGAAATTTACAGAAAAATGCAAGCCTGAATTCAGAAAAGTCAGAATAAAACGCAGAGAAACAACGAAAAAATGGAGTATCTAGCTCTGATGGTAAAGGACCCTCAGCTGAGGTACCCGCTATCACAATGAAATAATGCACTGCATCTCTATGAAAATCCTTAATTGGATACAGTTTCAGAGGGAAGAGAGAGGGTGAAACGCAAGAAAATGTTAAAGGAGGTGAAAGAATCTAGAAGGTCCAGCGATCGATGCTCCCTCGATGAGACCGCACCTAATTTAACTAAAGGGGTCTGCGACTGAGAGTCTGAATTTCTCTAAGGGATTTAGAATCAAACTGGAAAACTGCTAAGTATCTATGGACACATCGAAGTATCACCAGGTATTAACTTTGAGGAATGTGGTTTCTAAAGGAGTGGTTACAACTGTTTTGCTTAGGGACAAGCAAAAAGCTAAGTCTGGGGGAGTTGATATATCATGGTTTTTACGGTTTTTAAGCCATGATATAAGTATGTTTTCTAGAGTCTTTTTAGTGTTTTTCGAGTCTTTGGTTTTCTTATTAGGTACTTAGACATTTGGAGTAGCATTGGTGTTTACTGAAGCTTTCTGGAGTATTTTGGAACGAGAAGTTGAAGTCAGAAGTTCGGCTTGGAAAATCAGGCACTTTGTCGATCGACACAGACTGATCTGTCGATCGATGTGAAGAAATGAAAGCATGTCGAGCGACACACTTACCACGTCGCTCGACACGACCCAATTTCGGACCAGATCATTAAATTAGAAGATTTCCAATTTTAACCCCAGAAGTTTCAGATGTTTGCAGTTCTTCCCCAAATCGTTTTAGTTCCTTATATATAGTTATTTTAGACCATTGTTATGGTCACGTTTTATTCTTCATAGAGATTTTAGCAGAGAGAGATTCAGAGTTTTAGGGAGACAAGTTCATACTCATCAGAGATTGCTTCGAACCCTTTTGTATCTCTTACCCTTATCTTTTTAATGCAATTTTATTCAGTTATCATGTTTGCATTAATTATGTCTGAGTAATCTGCTAGTTAGGCTTTAGGGTTTTCAAAGGATGATGAAAAATTGATAGAATTTATTTACTATTGGGATTGCATCATATCTACATTCTTCACTTTGATTGCATTAACTCTGATTTAAGATTGATCACCTTAGGTTGGATATTTTAGGTTGTTTAATAGATACGACAATATTATTGAATAACTGGAACTGAATCATAAGTGAGCAAGGATTCGATTCGCAACGACAGTTGGCTTTGAATCCTTGTGAACAATCAAACTTGAACTTAATGCTTGTTTAAATTAATTTGATTTCGCAACGACAGTTGGTCTTCTAGGATTTAAACATAGATAGTATTTGCAACGACGGTTGATTTACTTTACAGTAGTTTGAGTTCTGGAATTGCATTTCATAATTATCCTGATAGTAAGTTTATTCTGCAATTTGGAATCATTCCCGCGAATTTTCTAAGGACTAGCGTTTGTCTCTTATTGAATCCAAATCGTTAACATTCACTTCTGTTTTACTTTACTGCATTGTTTTTCATTACAATCATATCTGCTTAGCATATTTCGAACATTTAAATCTATTGCGTTTAATTAATTCCCTGTGGATTGACACCCTAAATACTGCATACGATCTCTTAATTTGAGAGAGTAGCTCTAGGGAAATTTGATCATATCAACAAACCCTCGCATCCTGGCGGTCGCTCTTCTTTGGGCAACTCGCAAACAGATGCTCTAAACTTCCACAACCAAAACATGCCCTGCCACTCTGACCTGCCTTGGAAGCATCAACCCACTTCTTCTTCTGGCCCTTTCCCGCTGCTGCCTGACCTTTCAGATCCTCCTCAATACGTGCAGCCACGTCTACCAGTTTTGCCCTCGAGGCGTACTCTGACACTCTACAAGGTATCCTCAACTTCGCGTTAAGTCCCCTCAGGAACCTCTGCACCTCCGTCCGTTCATCGTCCACGCCTCCGTCGGCGTAAACGAGTAGCCTACTAAACTCTACGTCGTACTCGCGCACAGTCTGGTCGCCCTGAACCAAATCCATGAATCTTGTCCTAAGATGATCCAATGCCTCTTGAGGAAAATATTTAGCATTGAACTCTGCTACGAATTCTCCCCATGTCCAGACAGCATCAGACCTCTTGGCCTCCATCGCTCTCCACCACTGATGTGCATCACCACTCAGGTAATGAACAACCAACTCCACTCGATAATCTTCGGGACATTTAATCGAACGAAAATTTCTCTCTATCCTAATGCGCTACTCATCTGCTTCATCGGGCCCCACACCGCCTGAGAAGAAAGCTGTACTCAACCTCCGCATCTGACCCATCATCTCCAGGTAGGTCGGATGCACCTCTGCAACTGCAACCCTTGGCTGTACCTCTGCCACCGGAGGAATCACTAGAGCTTGAACCGGAGTTCCTGCCGGAAACTGCTCCATCATCGGTGTCATCCATCTCTCAAGACGATCCAGTTGATCTTGAGCTGCAACAGCCCCTAAACCCAGGCCCACTGCCTCACCAGCTTCACCGGTACCTCTCCCGACACCCAAGCCAGTCTTTCATGACGCGTTTGAGATTCTGACATCTGTGTTGCACTCATAGCCACGCTATCGGACGATCCTCTCTCTGATCTCCGTCCACGGCCTCGATCTCTACCACGGCCTCGGCCTCTACCACGGCCTCGGCCTCTGGAACGACCTTGGCCTCTGCCACGGCCTCACTCATGACATTAAACCGCGGAAAACACATAATTTAAATATTAAACAATAAGATCGCCATTATATAATAATTAAATATTTTTAACACACAAATTATTTTTTAAACAATAAATCGGTATATTATTTAATAATTAAACATATCTAGCAACCTATACGGCAGGTTTTACGAGAACGTAAACACACACAAAACGACCCTACTCATCCTCTTCCTACGCCCAGATTCCGCGATCATGCTTTTTTTTACCTGCAACACAAAACAAATGAATTGCGTAAGTATTATCATAAATACTTAGTAAGTCTGTCATCCTGCCTACAGACCATGTACACTTTTAACCAACACACAAGCACCCCATTACGATTTAAAAAGTCTGACGATGAAAACTGGCTTAGTGTCAATCGACACACCCGTGGTGTCGATCGACACGAACAAAACAGATACGTTGATCGACACACCCGTGGTGTCGATTGACAGGAACAACTAACATACGTCGATCGACAACTATATCATTTCGATCGACATGAACAAAAACCACGCGTCGATCGACACACCCGCATGTCGCTCGACAAGGATCAGCAGAAATGGCTGAACGAACACCACTTTTTGTGGCTCGATCTTGCACAGCCTCCACCTATACCTGCACCAAAACTCAACCCAAATCATAGAATAACAAAAAATAAACATATAAACACAAACAAACACCCAATTTTAACACGAGATCTACTCTAAATTGATCGTTCTAACTTGATGTCGGCATAAACAACCCTACGGTTGTGACGTCACCTTTGCCATGAAAACGGATGAAATTCGGATCGATCGGATGAAGAATCCGATGAAAGAAGACACCCACGACCCTTACTGCTCTAACCCGAACAAGAATTGCCAAGAACAACCGATCAAAAACTCTTCCCAAGCCTCTAAACACCAAGAACTTTAAGAACTCTCAAGAACACTTAAGAACTCACAAATTTTCACTCAAAACCCGCACGATTTAACTTCTAACGACCCCTCATTTGATCTCTAGCCTCTGCAAACGCAAAAGGGTCCATAAATAAGGTTTTCTTCCACCATTCTGCAACTAGTCACTATCAAAACCAACCCTGCCAATAGTGTGTCGAGCGACGTGGTTAACGTATCGATCAACAGATGACAAATGATTGTGTCGATCGACACACTAAAATGTGTCGCTCTACATGTCCGAAATGGTCGTGTCGGCCGATTCTCCATTTGTGTCGATCGACACCTTCACCAAAAATCCATTTTTGGTTTATGAATGTTACAATATTCGAGTATCGATGGACACTATGGTGGTGTGTCGATCGACACCACTTGTTACTTTATGAAATATTGCTTATTTGTTGAGTGTTGATTGTTCGCGTAGTAATTGGTATTCTATTTTCCCTATTTTGTAATCGGTAGGCGGGATGACCGCTTCATTAAGTATTTATGATAATACTCATGCAACTCTGTTTTTCCCTTTTGAGTTGCAGGTAAAGGAAAAATGTGATCGCGGAATCAAGGCTTTAGGAAGAGGATGATTAGGGTTTTGTAATGTTATTGTTGTTCTAGTAGAACCTGGTTTAGGTTGCTAGATTACATATCTGGTATTGGCTTATGGAATTGATTTGTTGGATAATTGGTTGTTAATTTTTATTGGATTATTTTTATGAAAACTTTTGCAACTACTAGTAATAGCCGTAGAGAATTAGCATTTATGGGAATGTTTAATTCAGGTTATTTAATTAAAAAAAATGTTGGTTGTTTCATTTTGGTATCAGAGCATAGACGTTTTTAGGACAAAGTAATTGGATGCCTTAGACTATGTGTTTAGAATTGATTATGTGTAATTAGTCAGTTCTTGAGTCTATGTCATCCTTTTCAGCTTTTAAAGAGATTTCACGGTAAGTATCTATGTTTGTTTGTGACTCCTTTCCTTTGTAGTTATAGTATCTTTGGCTGTGTTTTTGGGGGAATACAGAGCGATGGATAATGAAGGTAGAGGTCTTGGTAGAGGTAGAGGTCGTGGTCAAGGGCGCATGTTTGAGTCATCTTGTGGTGGAGCTATGAGTGTTTCGCAGGCGTCAGAGTCTTAGACGAATCGGGCAGGATCTGTGAGTGAGATCAGCGCGAGTGCTAGTGAGGGCGCTTTAGGTACCAGGAGGGGTACCGGGTTAGTTGGTGGTGGAGTGGACCCAGGTTCGGGTGCTGCTCCAGCTTAGGACTGTTGGGATCGTCTTGAGGGTCAGTTGACGCAGATACTGGAGCGACTACCGGCAGTAGCTCCGGTGCAAGCTTCAGTGCAGCCGAGGGCAATAGTGTCTGAGGAGCATACGACTCATCAGTTGAGGATGAGGCGGATGCAGGTTTCGAGTTCGAGGTGTTTCTCCGGAAGAGAGAGACCTGAGGAAGCTGAGGAGTGGGTTTTGAGGGAGGAGTGTCTTTCGTTTGAGCAGAGTTTCTGCAGCTATTTTGTCGAGGAGGCAACATCGTCATGAGGTTCCTAATCAGGCAAGCAAGCATGCGCAAGGGCATAAGAGGAAGAGGGAAAACCCTTCCAAGCTGAAATCGAATGATCGTAGTTGTTACGGGTGCGGGAGCAGGGAGCACCATGTTGCGAGCTGTCCTGTGAGAGCGGAGTTTCGGGGAGCTTGAGTTTGTTATCACTGTAGGAAGCCAGGTCATATCAAGGCCGAATGTCCCCAGTTACCGCGGTAGGCCGAAGCAGTGGTCAAGTAGGATCTGAGGGAGCAGGACGAGGATTGAGCTGTGGTTCTTTTATCCCAGTTGTCGTTCTTTTATTATCTGTGTTCAGAATTTTTAGCTTTGGCTTTGGTGTTTTGGATTTTTTGTAGTTTCGTTGGTGTTGTAATGACTCTACGTTTTAGAAATTTATAAGATGGAGTTTTCTTTATTTATTTGGGTTGTGAGTTCCAAGAATAAGTAGCGAGGGTTGTGAGTTCTCTCGCTGGGATGTGAGTTCCCCCAGATACAGTTGGCTTAAAGGATGCGTCCTGTGAGTAAGAGCGGTATGTTTGCCTGGTAAGTCATAGGATGCGTCCTGTGCGGGTTAGTGTGTAAATGAGTAAGAGTAATTAATGTCAAAAAATGTAAGTAAGCTTGTGATTGGATGTTGGCCTCGGAGATCGAGAGTTGATCTCGGATTATTTTGACCGGATTGGGTCAGTATGATGGTCTTAGTGGGCAGTTGCGTTTGTGTATTGAGTTTAGACAGGTGGAGTATATCTAGTCATAGATGTTTATAGACATTTTAGAATTTATTTCTCTAGAGACAGTGGTGTTCCTGAATAACTCATTACAATTTGAGAAGACAGGTGGGTCTTCGGCGGTTCTACATGTGACGGGTGGATCACAGTGTAGTACCGAGTGTTACGTACCGATGACGGGTGGATCTCAGTGTAGTATCATGGGATGCTTACTTATCTGTGACGGGTGAGTCTCAAGATAAGTATCAGGAGATGGGTAGGTGGTGTGAGCTAAGTTTTAACCCAAAATAGTTCTGCAAGTGCACAGACAATCGCAGTAGTATATAAGGTATTGAATCCACAGAGACCAAGGTTACACTATGAAACTATAGATTCCAATTTAAAGCTAAGATAAAATATGGGTTTTTGATTGTAACGAAACAATGAAAACAACAATTAAATTCGGTGTAAAATTCAGATAAAACAAGCACTAGATCAAGGTTATTCTCTGGTGACTTCGGATTAAGGACTGAGCGACTATTAAGGAATTAAACTAAGTACGGTCTTGCACTCAAACACAATGATAATATTGCCCCACTGTCGTGATGTATCAATAACTTTGTCTAACAACCTAAATGCCTAAACTGTCGTTTGAATTCAGAGATGTTAACAAGCATTAAGAGTTGGTTAAATTTGTTCACAATTGATGGTAACAATCAACTGTCGTTGGTTACACACCAATTGCTCACCAAAGGTTTATCTAGCAACCTAGAGCACTGTCGTGAATAAGTTTAACTTGTATTCATAGATTAAGCGATCAATATTAATCTAAGCATGAAGAATCCCTATTGATGAAGACATATGATTATGCAATCTTATTTGGCTCAGTCGCTAACATCCTAATTCACCATTGAAAACCTCAATCTAGCTAATGGACTACTCAATCATGGAGAATAAAAACACAACAATCAATGGAGAAGAATTCATAATGATAATGAAAGAGATAAGGGTTTTAGAATTCTTCTCAATAGGTGTTGTGGAATGAATCTCCAAATCTTGAATCCAAAAGCAAAAGAACAAATGAAAAAAGTCCCAAAAGAGCTGAAAGATGTCTCAAAAAGTAACGTGAAAGAATGGAATGAATCTCTCCCTTTTGTTTTGAGGTGGCTACCTCTTATTTATAATTAAAAGTAGGTTAAAATTGGATCTGGGTGACCGACCGGTCGGTCTGGTCTTGGACCGGTCGGTCCTATTTCCAGGGAGCTTTCGATCTTCAAGTCTTCAGGCGGGACCGGTCGGTCCCTGGAAGTGGATCGGTCGGTCCTGTTTCCAGGGAGCTGGCCTTCGTGCTTTTAAATGCGCGGACCGGTCGGTCTCGATTCCAGGGACTCCGAAGTCTGCAAATCCCTAAGCGAGCAGGTGCTCAGAGCGGACCGAGCAGGTGTTCGGTTATGAGAAAACGCCTTTTCTCTCCAAATTCATCCTGTTTGCTCCAATGACCCCCAATAACTTAAATCCATGTTCCCAAGCCTCCTTTAGACCTAAAATAACTCAAAAGAGAATGAAAGACTCGATAAAACCCTACAAAACAAAGGTTAGAATGCGCAAAAAATGCATTATATCAATTCCCCCAGACTTAGATCTTTGTTTGTCCTCAAAGAAATCCAATAGTAAATAAAGGAGAAAAGTTTGAAAACGCGGGAACTCTTTTATCCTCAGTGAACCGAGTTTAAAATCTTCAATTTACAGACCACATAATTCAGATTACGAATAGCAAAGCTTTACCAAAACATCCTCAACACATTTATCAACCAGGCCATTTCCCAAACACGAACTCAACGTGAGGATCTCGCTAAAGGCACCTTTTCAGGGAAGATGGCGCTAAGGGTTTAAGGCCATTTAGAGGTGGAGTTCAAGGTGTTTAGAGTGTTTAAGGGTTACCCGATTTTTCGTAGAGGATATCGCACAAAATTGCAAGAGAGAATGAGTACGTTGATATCCACATTCTCTAAACCACTCTTTCTTATCCAAAACTCTCTAACGTCTCATTCGGCTAATCATCCACCTTGGGTATACTCACTGTGCAGAGAGACACTTTTTCTCTATTTTACAACTTACCACTCTTCATCATCGATTTTTTTTTTTTTTTTTTTTTTATTTATTTATTTTATTTAATTTTTTAATTTTTTTTAGTTTTGTGATGATGAAGAGGGTTTACATTACAGGTATGTGTCTCTCAAACACGAAGATAAATAGAAGTGTTGTACGTACCCAAGTGGAGCTCATCATTGCTATTCCTTCCTCTTTATAAAATCATCTTTTGAAATTGCGAGCAGGTGCTCGATTCAAGGGAGCAGGTGCTCGATTCAAGGGAGCAGTGATTTAGATGCAGTTTCGACTCGATTCTCTCCGGCCCTTTTGCGCATATGCTGCACATGTGACAATGAAGTAACAAGAATGCAAGGAGTTTGAAAAGAGGTAATGGTTAAGGAGGGTACTAGCTAAAAATGAGCTAGCTATTCAGGAACAACAAGAGTGGTAAAAAGAATAAGGAGTCCTGAATATGGTTCGTTTCCCTAATCTAGTGCCAGTAACGAGATACAATTTTTTTGTCAATCTGAAACCTGGAAGATAGTGTATTGAAGTGTTCAGCTGTTCCTTGTACCCATATTCTGTAAAAATGGTCACTAGAGAGAAGATTAAACATAAATAGTTCAAATATCATCATAAGATAACGTCCTGATTCCCTACAAAGGTTTGACTCAATAAAACAGAAAATAAAAATAAGAATAGAAACAAGACTCAATAAGACATAAGAAAACAGAAAACATAATTAGTACTAATAGCACTCCCCCCCCCCCCCCCCCAAGACTTACTTTACACCGTCCCAGAGTAAAATAAAATCTAAAGGAAAGGACTATTAAACGAAAGAAAAATAAAACGAAAAGAAAAATAAAAGGAAGAAAATCTAACTTCGTCATCAGAACTCTGGAGACTCGTCAGAATCCGCAGCGTCCCCGGAGTCAGCTACCATAGCGTCATCATCTGATCTCATTGTGGTAGAAGGTCCAGCAGGCGGGGGCATGTGGCTTCCAGCAAAGCCTGATCCTCCTACTGCATATGTGCCTCGGGAACAAGAAAGAGCACCCCAGATGGTGGACATCATACTGTGCATCTTCTGAAGACTTCTGTGATGCCACTGCCTGTACTCGGATGTAATCCATGTGTCGCGAAGTGGAGAGACGGCGAACTGGTTTTCGTACCGTGGAAATTGGTAGGTCTGCTCAGGCGGGGCGGTACCACTGCTAGTACCAGCAGTGCTAACACCTCTACTAACATGGCGGCGCTTTCAGCGCCGCAGAGGTGCATCTGGATCTGTGCTCTGAGGTGAGGCAGATGGTAAAAATCTCACGTTGTCCATGGAAGTGAGTGGTGCATGCTCACTAGGTAATGAAATGGAGCTTTGAATCCCATCCAAATCAAAGTATCGCCACTTACCTCCAACTATCCATCTACTCTGAGTCAAATGTTGCGTATTTAGGAGTGAAAGTGCCAGGATTTCCTCAGTGTTGCTCGTATCAATCTCATGGAATTTAAAGATGGGAGTGAGGAGACTCCCACATACCTCCTGCTTCGTCTTTCCAGGTCCAGCTAGACCCCTGAACTTCCTCTCTGTCAGGAAATGTGCAAATGCTACTCCGAAGTTAGTGCGCTGATCGCGAGGATGCTCTGTGTAAATCTCCGACATAAACTCTGGCATCCCTAAATGCAACAAGAATAACTCATCAAGACGCACAGCTCCTGGTTCCTCTTTGCAGAACATGGTAGTACTCAGAGCCTTAGCAACAATACGGATAATTGGATTCCGGATAAGGGTGAGCTTCATGCTTCGTGACGTTGCAGGACCCATACCGATCAAGTTCCATAGTCGGTCGCTTTGAGGAAAAGAATGACGATCAGGGAACTCTGGACTTGTATTACTTTCGTCAAAACCATAGATAGTACACAAGTCCCGAAGGGAGATCACATACTCAATCCCTATGATCACATAAGGGAGGGATCCCCTATCAACTGTCTTATGAGCCGCGTCTGCATAATAGACCTCACAGGAGGCAAGAAACTGCCGTACCTGTTCAGGATATAAAGGATACTGGTATGTAGCCATTGTCCCAAAACCCATGCGATCGAGAACAGCAAGTACTTCGTCCAATATGCCCAATTCTTCCAGCATCTGATAACATAATACTCTAGTGGGCAACATCTCGACAGTTAGCAGACCATTATAGCATATGCTATTGTATCTAACCCAACCGTCTCCTTTCCATTTGTTCTCATAAGATGGTTCACTAACTAATTCCTTCCGTTCTAACTTAGGGTGAATATCGATTCCAGGGAAAGGAATACCGTCCGGTCTTGGCCATTGAACATTCAAACTTTGCGATCGTCGCGGAGCATCTGGTTGACTAGAACTTGCTATTCCTTTGCCCTTTTCCTTTCTCGTCGAATGTCTAGGTTTGTCGTGAACGCGTTTTGTTCGAGGTTCGCGTTCGGCGTTCGAGCCATCTTCGGGGTCCGAAGTGGTGGTGATGAGGTGTCTTTGGCATCCCATAACTGCAAAAACAAACCAATCAAAGTAAGAAACGCACGAATTGAAATCAAAAATCCAAAGAGAAAACAACCCAAAACCCAGAACTTTCTCATCCAAATAACAACTTCATACCTTGCAGATCAAACAAATTGAGGCTAGAATCAGATAGAGCTTGAAAAACCAAGTGGATTAGAGCCAAAAACGTTCAAATCGGTTAAGAATTCAAAAAGTTAGGGTTTTGAAGAAGTTTTCTTTGAAAATCACCAAGAACACAAAAGGAGGAGAAATTTTTGAGTTTTAATCGGGAGTGGAGGTGTGGTCGAGAGTTTTTTGTGTTTATAGGGAAAACCGATTCAAATCAAGTGAACCAAACTGGTTTAAACCAGAAAACCAAAAAAATTTCACTTACCTGGGACGGGACCGGTCGGTCTGCTTTCCAGAGACTTACCTGTTCCGTGGGACGTAGATGGATCGATCGGTCTGCGCATTCGGATTGACCGGTCGCATTTCTATGGGCTTGTCCGATCCCTTGAATGCTCTGGATCGACTGGTCTGTCGATGGGACCGACCGGTCTCATTTCCAGAGACTTGGCAATGCCTTGTCCCGATATTGAGCAAGTGCTCGATTAAATTTCCTTCCCTCTTTTTTTTTTTAGAATTCAAGTACTGAAAACACAAGTAAAATGTTAGTAATAAAAGAAAATAAAAATCGAATTATGTACAAGAAACCTTACCGGTGGGTTGCCTCCCACCAAGCGCTTTGTTTAACGTCGTTAGCTTGACGTGCGTGCCCTTCAGGAGTGAGCAAATTCCATATGAGGATTAGAGGCTTTCTTGTCCGGATCAGGACTCGGTGGAGGTGGGTTGAGGTGTGGTTCATTTGCTCTTTGATCACTTATATTTAGTTGCAGAACCTTGCTCAGCATGCTAGCCATAGCTTCTTGACCTTTTTCCTTAAACTCCAGAGTAATGATAGCTTTTACCTTAGAAAAAGGCCTAGACAAACCTTTGCCCTTCAGCTTATACTCAATTGTGTCTCCAACACATCTCTGTGGTGTCAAGGTTATATGCGAACCTGACATATTTTTCTCGAGCCTTGGTTTGTCCCGCTTGTTGACTTTCTTGGGCTTCCTTTCATAAGAACGAGTGTCTCCATCCAAGACTTCATTAACCTCATTCTTATTGCAAAGTACTGCAGCTGGCAAGACACTTACCTTTCTTGTTACATCGTCTATGGCAACACAAGAGCCATATTTGTTGCCACCATTGGCTGAAATGGCGTTGTAAGAGATCCGCTTGTCGATGTTAGAGAAAACTATCCTTCAGTTTGGTAAGTCAACAGCTGCTGTCGCAAGGAAAGGTCTTCCCAGAATCAAGGGCATGTATGAACCATTGTTTATCTCCACAACCTGAAAATCAGTCGGGATCAAGCAGTCCCCAATCTGGATATCTAAATTCTCAATTAACCCTTGTGAAGTTGTTACTGAGGCATCCGCAAACCTGATAGACATATGAGAAGTTCTCGTATCAACAATACCCAAAACTTCCGCAATATCCCTTGATATGAGGTTAACACTAGATCCAAAATCACATAGAGAATCTTCATAATCAACTCCAAATATGGAACATGGAACAACAAACTTCCCTGGATCTTCAACTTTAGGCAATACTCTCAATGGCGGTGGTGTACTCCTTGTTTGTGCAAAGATTGCCTTAATCTCCTCGTGAGTCTCTCTGCAATTCCAAAAGAAATCATGTATGGGACAATTTTCCAAAGCCTCTTCAAAGGAGATTCCTTTAGGAATCCTTCTCACCATCTTCTTAAAACTATATAGTTTCTCTGCATTGATGGGATCCCTCTGATCTCTAGGTGGAGCTGGGTAAGGGACTGGGGGTTTGTAGACACGTGACTGACCCTTATCAACAAGCTCATTCAGTCGAAGCACTGTAAAAGATGGTCCAGCAACCCCTTCATCCTTTTTCTCTCCTAGAGCAGGTGCCCCTTCCGGGAGCGGGTGCTCCACAGACCTTTCTGGGCAGTTTTCTGCCGCTGTCCCTACAATCGGTGGAAGAGTTCTTCCACTTCCCAGCGTGATGGTGTTCACAAACTCTCTGGGGTTCGCAACTGGTTTACCTGGCGGCACTCCTTGTGGACTCTTGACTGCCTCGACGGTTTGAGCGACCAGAATCTTAAGCTTCTTCACATGTGTGCAAATAGCTTTAAACTTACTGTTGAGATCATTGTACATGCTGTCCATCTTGACATTGATCTCATTAGCAGACTTCTGCTGGCTGAGTAAAACCAATTGCATAAGGGACTTCAGTTCATCTTGAGAGTTAGATGCATGAGCTTGAAAGCTTTGATCCGGTACATAGTCTCCACCAACATAGTTCGCCTCAGCATACTGCTCATCTCCTTTGTTCTCACAAAGCTTGACACTTCTCTGATTTCTCATCAACAATAGGTTGACTTTCATTGGCAGCTCATCAATCTTCTGTGACTCAACACTGCTGACATTTATAGGCTCATCATAGTCATGGCAGCGATTCCTGGAACTTGCAGCCAAGTTCTCTATCAATTGATATGCTCCTTCCCTGGTCTTGGTCATAAAATCACCATTACTCGCAGCATTCAAAGTGTCCCTAAAATCTCGATCAACACCATCATAGAAGATATTAAGCAATTTCTCATCGACAAACCCATGGTGTGGACATTGCCTCTTGTACTCTTTGAACCGTTCCCATGCCTCACAAAAGGACTCTCCAGAATGTTGTTGGAACGTGGAGATCCTGTTCCTTAGACTCGCGGTCATGGTTTTGGTGTAGAAGTGGTTCAAGAATGTTGCTCTCCATTGCGGCCAAGTCGTGATGGATCCAGCTGGTAGCGACTTGAGCCAATGGGAGGCTTTGTCCGTGAGTGAGAAAGGGAAAAGCTTGCATTTCAGGAAATCCGGGTTCATTCTATTAGAGCTTGTCGTGGAGCAAATCTCCTCGAAGTTCTCTATATGGTCCATCAGAATTTCCGCGGGGAGTCAATGGAACAAGTGCTGCTTAACCAATGATATCATCTGAGGCTTAATCTCATAGTCATGCCCCTCAACGGCGGGTGGAACGATTGTTGCTCGGTTCCGATAGAAAGCATGGGGATTGTCCATATCCCCAATGGTACGATGCTGCTGTGGTTGTTGCTGCTGATGCAATTGAGCTATTTGTTGTTCCATCCTCCGAATGGCAGCAGCTACATGACCATTTGCAGCTCGATTGTCGATGTCGTCGCCCATGTTGGCTGGATTTGACACCTGAAACACACGCAAAAGAAAATAAAAACAAAAACGAAATTAGCAAAATTCTTAGACTATAAATGAAATTGAATTTCAAAGGTAACGCAATTGATCCCCGGCAACGCCGCCAAAAACTAGGTGTGAGCTAAGTTTTAACCCAAAATAGTTCTGCAAGTGCACAGACAATCGCAATAGTATATAGGGTATCGAATCCACAGAGACCAAGGTTACACTATGAAACTATAGATTCCAATTTAAAGCTAAGATAAAATATGGGTTTTTGATTGTAACGAAACAATGAAAACAACAATTAAATTCGGTGTAAAATTCAGATAAAACAAGCACTAGATCAAGGTTATTCTCTGGTGACTTCGGATTAAGGACTGAGCGACTATTAAGGAATTAAACTAAGTACGGTCTTGCACTCAAACACAATGATAATATTGCCCCACTGTCGTGATGTATCAATAACTTTGTCTAACAACCTAAATGCCTAAACTGTCGTTTGAATTCAGAGATGTTAACAAGCATTAAGAGTTGGTTAAATTTGTTCACAATTGATGGTAACAATCAACTGTCGTTGGTTACACACCAATTGCTCACCAAAGGTTTATCTAACAACCTAGAGCACTGTCGTGAATAAGTTTAACTTGTATTCATAGATTAAGCGATCAATATTAATCTAAGCATGAAGAATCCCTATTGATGAAGACATATGATTATGCAATCCTATTTGGCTCAGTCGCTAACATCCTAATTCACCATTGAAAACCTCAATCTAGCTAATGGACTACTCAATCATGGAGAATAAAAATGCAGCAATCAATGGAGAAGAATTCATAATGATAATGAAAGAGATAAGGGTTTTAGAATTCTTCTCAATAGGTGTTGTGGAATGAATCTCCAAATCTTGAATCCAAAAGTAAAAGAACAAATGAAAAAGTCTCAAAAGAGCTCTGATAGATGTCTCAAAAAGTAACGTGAAAGAATGGAATGAATCTCTCCCTTTTGTTTTGAGGTGGCTACCTCTTATTTATAATTAAAAGTAGGTTAAAATCGAATCTGGGTGACCGACCGGTCGGTCTGGTCTTGGACCGGTCGGTCCTGTTTTCGGTCTTCAAGTCTTCAGGCGGGACCGGTCGGTCCTGGAAGTGGATCGGTCGGTCCATTTTCCAGGTAGCTGGCCTTCGTGCTCTTCAATGCGCGGACTGGTCGGTCCCTTGTGGAGGACAGGTCGGTCTTGATTCCAGGGACTTCGAAGTCTGCAAATCCCTAAGCGAGCAGGTGCTCAGAGCGAACCGAGCAGGTGCTCATAGCGAACCGAGCAGGTGCGAGCGAACCGAGCAGGTGCTCGGTTATGAGAAAACGCATTTTCTCTCCAAATTCATCCCGTTTGCTCCAATGACCCCCAATAACTCAAATCTATGTTCCTAAGCCTCCTTTAGACATAAAATGACTCAAAAGAGAATGAAAGACTCGATAAAACCCTACAAAACAAATGTTAGAATACGCCAAAAATGCATTATATCAGTAGGTCTCTTGAAGGGAGTGAGTTTTCCCTATATTCTTTTGGGAGTTGGTGGTCTACAGGGATTTATTTGAGACGGGTGGATCTCAGTATAAGTCTAGAGGGAAAGGTGTTTTCTCGGTATACCATGGGTTGTTGGTATATTTGTTGCTAAGGATACATCCTAAGAGCAAGGTAATGAGTTAGGAGTAGTAAATGTCTGGAAGCGTGTGTATAAACATGCAAGTCTATGAGATCAGGCGAGGATCTCTTGTGGTACTAGCCAGGTATGGTCAGGATGTTGGCCTATGTTGGGCGGGTTATTAGAGTCGAGTGGAGATCGCGAGTGCTGTGGATCAAGTTGTGGGCAGGTGTTGGTCTTTAATAGATAATGTGGTAGGCGTCAAGCCTAAAGTTGATCCTGCGTGGGAAATTCAGCTCAGACAACCCTGGTTTGGATTAAGAAACGTTGCATTAGGGTTGTTCCAGGCGAGTCTGGGCGGAGTGAGCTTTATGCGGTGTATCCTTTGGTTCCAAGAATTGGTTCGGACTTCTAGAAGCAGTTTTAATCTTGAGGTTTATAGGCGTGTAGAATTTATTGTTCTAGGGAGAGATGTATTCTCTCGTGTGGGGACAGTCCCAGACTTACTTATTTGGGAATTGTGTTTCCCTGTATAAGTAGGGGGAGATTTATTCTCTCGTGTGTGGACAGTGGTCCCAGACTTACTTATTTGGAAATTGTGTTTTCCCATCATAAGTAGGGGGAGATGTGATCTCTCGTGTGGGGGTGTGTTCCCAAATATCATTTGCTCGTGGAATACGTTCCGAGAATGCGAACGGTATGCGAACGGTATGTTACCTAACAACTCCAAAATGCGTCCTGTGAGTGTCAGGGTGTTGCTGGCTCAAGGGATGCGTCCCGAGAGTGCGAGCGGTTTGTTATCTGATATCTCCTGGATGTGTCCTGTGAGTGTCAGGGTAACGATCTGATAGCTCCAGGATCCGTTCTGTGAGTATCAAGGTGTGGATCTGACAGCTCTAGGATGCGTCCTGCGAGTATCAGGGTCTAGATCTGACAGCTCCAAGATGCGTCATGCGAGTGTCAGAGTATTGATTGAGTTAAGAGCAATAGATGTCTGCTACGGCCGAATAAACCTAGGATTAGTGATGTGCCTTGAAGGTCATGAATGGATCTTGTGGAAGATCGATGTATTGCCAAGTGCTTAGTTGGAGCAGCGATGATATGTTAGAGTCTGGTTAGCGGGTTTTACCAGTAGTTGGTTCTAGTCTCGAAATGCTTGTGCACGTGAGAGTCGATTACTCTATAGGAAATGTTTTCTTAATTATAACCAGAGCTTGAGGGAGATGTCTTGAGAGTGGAGTGGCATCGGTATCGTTACCTCGAAGGAACACAAACCTTTGAGGATTAAAGTCCAAGCGTGGCATAAGTATGAGACGGAACACGAACCTCAGGGTTCGATTGTGTAAACCTAGTAATACAGGTCAGCATACCGTAGCATACAATAAGTGACAGCGGGTGGAATCGGATTATGGTTTCGAGGTATAATTATTTAACTAGCATAGGTGGATGTTATCCGGGTTATGGCGGGTCATCCGATTAAGTCAGCACTTTCCCTAGCCATTAAAGCGACCGATGGAGCATCGGTTCTGGCTAGGAGGTATGTTTGTGAATGAGGTGATCATCGGTTAGATCACTTGTGTTTGGCCGAGTTGTTTTAAATAGCATCTATTCTGGCGTATACCGAGATGGCTCCATAAAAAGCTTTGTATGGGAGGCAGTATGAGTCACCTATATGTTGAACCAAAGTAGGGGAGAGGAACAAGGTGGGTGTAGGTTAGTGCAAGAAACAACGGGAAGCATCCATGTTTTTAAGTTGAGCAAAAGTGAGGCTAAGGATTGGCAGCAGAGTTATCCTGATAAGAGGAGTTCAGAATGGGAGTTTGAAGTAGGAGATCGGTTGTGGCAAAGTTTTCAGTGGAACTTCAGCCAGATTTATCGTTAGCGACGAGACCTTTGAGGATTCTCGAGATGAGAATTAAGGTGTTGCGTCAGGAAAAATTGCTTTGTTAAAAGCTTTGCGGGCTTATGTGGTTTTTAGAGGTGGAGATTTGGGAACCTGAGGCAAGCATGAAGTTGAAGTCAGGAAGTTTTTCGGCAAGGAGATTGCAATTTGAGCTTCACTTTCTTTGCAGTTTTTCGTATTTTCGTTATGTGGTAACGATTATACGTTTTTGGGATTTATAAGATGAGGTTTTTTATATTTCGATGAGATGAGATGTGTGTTCTCATTATCGGTTGGTGTGGACCAGTGGTTGTCCTTTGTGATGATATTCCGGGTTGGGAATATCGTGTTTAGGCCAACAGAGGTAATCCTAGTCGGGAGATGTTTATGAGTGTCATAATTTATAACTCTATGGATGTTGTGCTCGAATGACTCATTTGTGGAGATTGTGTTCTCTAGTATACTTTTGGAGATTGTGTTCTCCAGTATACTGTTTGGGATGTTTTTTTGCCCATGTGTGTGTGTTGGGTCATTGGTCCCTATGTTATCGATTGCTCAAAGGATTGTGTTCCTACGAGTGTGAGTAATCTGTGCAGTTTTGGGATTCAATCAGTCTCCTTGGGAAGTGTTTTCCCGACGTTTCAGAGGGAATCAGAGGACGAGCTAGGTACCGTTGGAAAGCCCTGTCGATCTATTTTTTGGATTGGGTTCCGATCTGAATTCGGAGATAAGCTCCGATCCCTGTGATCGTTTCAATCCCGTGATCTGAATTAGTGTTTTGGGAAAATCAATGTTTTGTGTTCTAGGTAATTGAGGAAGGGTTCCTCAGTGTTTTCGGTTGAGATCAGAGGCTGTGAGGTTGCTGATTTTGTATTCTTAACCGTTCTTTCCTTGAATCGCGTTATCAAGGTGAGTGCGTGATCGTGGTTACGGGATTAGAGTGTTAGGTTATCGGATGATTGTGATATGGTTTAGGATTGATTTCTTGTATTTATCTATATGATTCTCGTGTTGTTTATATGTGAATATCGTGTGGATTCTGTGTGAAATCGGCTCGCATGACGAAAAGAAATCGAGTCGCGAGAGGATTGACTCGATTTTAGGTTTCTGCGAGGAGTGTCGATCGACACCTAGTGGTAGTGTCGATCGACACCCACTTTTTTTTCACGATATTGTTGGTTCGTATTGGGAGTGTCGATCGACACCTAGTGGTGGTATCGATCGGCACCCAGTTGTGATTTGTGCTTTTCGTATTCAAGTATCGATGGACACTATGGTGGTGTGTCGATCGACACCACTTGTTACTTTGTGAAATATTGCTTATTTGTTGAATGTTGATTGTTCGCGTAGTTATTGACATTCTATTTTCCCTATTTTGTAATCGGTAGGTGGGATGACCGCTTCACTGAGTATTTATGATAATACTCACGCAACTCTGTTTTTCCCTTTTGAGTTGCATGTATAGGAAAAGTGTGATCGCGGAATCAAGGCTTTAGGAAGAGGATGATTAGGGTTTTGTAATGTTATTGTTGTTCTAGTAGAACCTGATTTAGGTTACTAGATTGCATTGCTGGTATTGGGTTGTAGAATTGATTTGTTGTATCCAAATTGGTTATTAATTTTTCTTGAATTATTTTTATGTGAACTTCCGCAACTATTTAGAAATAGCCGTAGAGAATTAGCATTTATGGGAATGTTTAATTCGGGTTATTTAATAAAAAAAATGTTGGTTGTTTGAGAGAGAGAGAGAGAGAGAGAGGGGTCTTTATTTCCTCCGAGTAGAGAGTGATCGGAGATTAGCAGTGGGAAGAGAGATTGGGCATTTGCAGTGATTCAATGAGTTTTTTAAAGTTGTTTACCAGCGTTTTGTATCTTAAATTTTTGAATTTGTGTTGACAATTACACAATTAAGGTATAGTTTTATAGGAGGGGGTGATTTACAAACGTTTTGTACTTTCAGTTTTTGAATTTGGGTTAACAATTACACAATTAAGGTGTACTTTTATGGGAGGGGAATGAGTTACAAACGTTTTGTATTTTAAATTTTTGAATTTGGGTTAACAATTACACAATTAGGGTATAGTTTTATTTTGGGGGGGGGGGGGGGGGGGGGGGTGATTTAAAAATGTTTTGCAATTAAAATTTTTGATTAGGGTATAGTTTTATGGGAGGAGAGTGATTTACAAATGTTTTGCATTTTAAAATTTTAAATTTGGGGTTAACAATTACACAATTAGAGTATAATTTTATGGGAGGGGAGTGATTTACTAAGGTTTTGTACTTTGAATTTTTGAATTTGCGTTAACAATAACATAATTAGAATACATATTAACTATATCTATCTACAGTGGGGAAATGACCCCAACGATTTTTTTTTTCAATTAGTGTAAATTATCAAAGCCCAATATGAATGCCCCCACTTGTTAAATATTGTTTGCCCCCATCCCTTTATTTGACTAATTGCACAATTCAAAAAAAAAAAAATTCTAACCTAAAAATAAACTATATTTAACCTTAGTCCACCAAAAAATGAAAATGAACCCCTAAATACAAGTCCACGTAAATTAATGAAATCAATATATGGCTCATTCATTGATTATCAATATCTAAATAACAAAAAGTTTCATCATCGATTACGTTTAACGATTATAACGTTTGAGTTATTTAATTATTTTTATAAAATTTTATAACGCTTGAGTTTCCGGTGTGTATTTATTACTCTTGTAGTTATCTTAATTTTTACGCCCCCAGCAAAAAAAATTTCTGCCTCCGCCACTGTCTATCCACTCGCTGCCCAGACATAGATTCTTGTGGATAACTAACGGCCACCTCTAATAAATTATTTGTATCAGTAACCTACAAAATATTAGTTTACAGTGCATGTTAGATTTACTTGGTTTCCCAAGCTTAGCTGCTAAATTAAGTGATAAGGCTTTTTCCGTAACTACACACTACCCATGTTAGAAAATTCTCCACTTTACGTAATCTCTCGGTTAGTTTCTCAAGAATCCTATAACATATGAACTACTACCCCGTTATCTCTAAATTATTTTTTACTAAATTTAAGTAGACAATGGTCAACTGAAAATAAATAAAACGAAGAAGATGAAAAATAGACTAACAAATATAGATAATTTGGTTTAACAAATTATATTGTGCTTACTTGTATTTTATATTTATTTTTGATAGTTTTATTAGGCTGTTAATCTTTAGTGTTTAATATACTTATTGGACTATATTTGAATTAATAGATTACACTTGAACTAATATTGGGTAAGGTAGTAAAACAATCTAACCCATTTTTTAAAAAATAAATAAAATAAATTCGATTTAATATTCCCATAAATATTAATTCTCGATTCCAATTAAACCATCAATGACTAGCAGAAACACATAAAACAACTAACCATCAATTAAACCAATGAATTCCTTAAACCAATCCAATAATCAATTTAAACCAATATCAAATTCCAAATTCAATAATTGCAAACAACCAACAACCTAAACCATATTCTAAACTCAATAAATCACATAGACAAGACCCTAGATCATCCTCCTCTTCATTGTCATGATTCCACATTGTATTTTTACCTGCACCACATAGAAAAACAAGATGCGTGTGTATTATCACAAATACTCAGTGAGACATTCTATCTACGACTATACACACATGCATAATAAAACATCAAGAAACGGCAATTCAAACAATACTTTAAACCAACGAATGAAAATAAAATCAAACAAGTGATTTCTACACAATCAGCTGCTGTGTCGATCGACACCTGACCACCACTAGTGTCAATCGACACTCAACATTGTGTCGATTGACCTATAATCTCTGCAACAAAACCTATAATCTTGTCGTCGATGCCTATGTCCTCCACTCCTATAACCACAATTACACAATTAAGAACAAGTATACCATCATTCACATCACTACCAATTACTTCTCCCACTCAAAATGCTCCAACTCACCATAGTAATGGCACCTCCATCGCCGTTCAATCCTATATATAAATAGAATCTCATTCCTTTGCAAAACATCACTCACATTTGCTTCCTCACTCAGAAATCCTTACAGGTACCTAATGATTTTTACATGTCGAAGTTTCTATGACGATGTCAGTGAAGAAAGGTAAGGATTATTTCCATTTCTTGCATGTGAAACACTAAGAATCATTGTGAAACCATTCTGCTCTCTTCTCTCGGAGACTAATTTCGTGGATTTTTTTCTTATATATCTCCTTAGATGATGGAAATAGTTAAAGTGATATTTGTTTGGGAATTTAGTTCTAAATTGTGCTTTCTTGAGATATCAATTAGCTAGAATAATTGTAACATCCGCGAACCAGAAATGTGGATTCTGGTGGTCGTGTCGAGCGACACAAGGAGTGTGTCTATAACATCCGCAAACCAAATTTTGTGAATTTGGTAAGGAACTGGTTAAATTTTAAATCGTTCAGTTGATTCGGTTTGATTTGGTTTGGGTTGAGAACCCTAGAATCATGTTTATAAGGCTAAGCAGCCTCCCTTTTTTGGTGGTTAAAGTCAGAAAATATGTTAGAGAGGTTGAGAGAGGTTTTGGTGTTTCATAAGAGGTTTGGTGATTAAGTGAGGAGGAGACAGGTCTGTTCCGTTCTGGTAGAGAAGAGAAACGGACAGGAAGATCAGTTCTGATAATAGTGAAATTTTAGGGGTAAGTTCTTCTCTCTCTTAGATAGCCATGAGGAAAATATGTTTGTCAATCGGATGTTTATGCTAAGAAATATCTCTGTTTTCATGAGGGATGTCTGTGCAGAATCGGGTCTGTGATCAGACCACTTTGTGGGGAGTTTTTTCGGAGCTCCAGAAGGAATTAAGCAACGATTTATATACCATTGGAAAGCCCTTCGTGTCTAGTTTCGGATCATGATTCCGAGGTAAACTCCATATTTTATGGTCATTCGAAGTCAGTATGTTGTTCTGTTTTTCAGAAATTCTGATTCGATTGAGGGAAAATCTTGTTGATGAGTTTTAGGGGATAGAGAAGGGTTAACCAGTGACTTTTGGCCTTGTTGAGGCTGTGTTTAGTGCTGGTTGTGTGGTTGTTGGATTTCCTTTTCCTAAAAAGCTAAGGTGAGTTTGCGACCATTGGTTTATAGGCGATGATGGATTGTTTGATGATTTTTGTGATGTTTTGTGATGGAATTTCGTATGATATTGATGAGATCCTCCTTAGGACGTTGCAGTCTTGAGTAGGTAATGGGATAAGCTTTGCTGCAATGAAACCGTGAAGCTCCGATGACAAGGGATGTGGAACAAATGGTCGCACAAGAGTTGCAAAAGACTCTTGATATACCGGTTGATCCCTCGGATATGATGCACCAAGACGGATCAATGACTCCTTGGATATGACGCACCAAGACAAGCCACGCTTTGATTATGATTCACATTTGATTAATATATATTACACACCACCAACCAAATCAATCAATGGATATAACACACCATTGAAAGAAATGAAAAACACTCTAAAAAAGGTTCCAAAAATAACTGAAAGACTTATCTTTTTATGCATGAATATGGGCTCTATAAATAGAGAAAATACATCATAAAACATCCATAATTAAAGCTTAAAATCCAAAGAATCTAGGAAAACAAAATACAACTCTATTTTGCATGAGAGAGAGAGAGAGAGAGAGAGAGAGAGAGAGAGAGAGAGAGAGAGAGAGAGAGAGAGAGAGAGAGAGAGAGAGAACTAGCCACAATTACATGCAATCTTTCCCATGAACGAAAATTATTATTCCTTGATAGTTTTTGGGCTGAAACTAACTTCATGAGCTTCTCTTATGGATCAAGATTGTAGAGCAATTCAGTTTGTAGCTTAACTCCTCCTGGTTCGCTCGGAATCCTTCAATGAATGCACACACGTCTAAACCGGTTATTCTGGAAATCATCTGACTTGTAAATTGAATAACTTCTTCGTTTGAACTACGTTTGCTCTGATTTTTCTTCGAGGTATTCCATAAATGAGCTGACAATATTCTCCAATTAGTTTCATGTGTTGAATCATTGTGGTTGAGTAGATTCACTTCGAACAGTGAGCATATATCCTTTCGGGTCTAATTCGAAATGTGCCTCCGGTTGCACTGAGTTGTGATTCATGTCTTTGATACTTCCCATGATCATATCAGATATGGATGGATATCATTGCTGTGTGATTGTGGATTATTATTGTGTTGATCGTATGCAAGTTTGCGACTCGTATTCGTCGGAATCGGGTTGAGAGAGGAGAAACTCGTTTCTACTTTCTGATGAATACAGAGGCGTGTCGATCGACACCAGGAGGGTGTCGCTCAACACGAGTGCAGTAGTCATGTCGATCAACAACCTTCGGGTATCGCTCGACATGAGCACTTGAGTCGTGTCGATCGACACCTTGCTGGTGTCGCTCGACACGACATGTTTGGTTCCGAAATGATTTTTAAAATACAATGTGGTGTATTTGTTGGATTATGATAATTATATTGTTGTTTGTTATGTTGCCTGAGCCTACTTGTTACGCCAGTAAATGGTATGATCGGCTCACTAAGTATTTATGAAATACTTACGCAACTCTTATTTTCATGTGTTGCAGGTAAAGAAAAAGTGTGATCGCAGAATCATGGCAGTAGGAGGAGGATGATAGGAATTTAATTATTGCTTAGCCTAGTGAACCTGGTGCTTAGGTTGCTAGAGTTTATTTGAGTTATTGAATTCTGGAATCGAATTGATTGATTGAATTAAATTATTTATAGACGATTTAAATTATGTGTTTTTCGATGTTATTGATATTGTTAAATTAGCCTTTGAGAATTAATAATTATGGGATTATTAATTCGGGTTAATTAATTAAAAAAAAGTGTTGGTTGTTTCAGTGTTGATCGACATGATGGTTTATTGTGGGTGTCGATCGACACAGTCTTGGTGTTGCTCGCCACTTGAGTCTGCAAAATCGGGTTAATTAAGATTTTAATCACGGTTTGGCTCAGTTTAGGGAGTTTAACCCTATGGCTCATGGTTATAAGTCCCTTAGCAGTTTGTGGCCGTGTTTTAACAGTTAGAAAAATGCAGAGAACTTTTAGATTGAGAGAGGGTGTTGAGAATTCGTGTTTTCGTGAAGGATTATCGTTAGTTTTGGTGGTTTTGATCGTTCTTCGTAGTCTCGTGCTGAATCTTTCGGACCAGAGGGTTCTCGTGATTAGGAGGCCTGTTCGTGTGAGTTTTGTGTTCCATCCGAATCCCCTTTTTATTTCTTAGAACCGAGGTGAGTTGTGACCGCGGTTTCTAGGCAATTATGACAATTCGGTAGTTTTTTGTGATTGAATTTTGTTGTGGAATTGTGTAATGTTGATTGTTGTGATTGTTGGGGCTTGTATACTTGTTATTGTCGTGTTTTCATTGAAGGATCGCGACTCATGTTTGCCGGAATCGTGATATGAGAGGATGAACACGATTCCGATGCAACACAAAGGAGTGTCGATCGACACCAGGAGGGTGTCGAGCGACACCAGGAGGGTGTCGAGCGACACTAGTGTTGTAGTCGTGTCGGTCGACAGCCTTTGGGTGTCGCTCGACACGAGCACTTATGTCGTGTCGATCGACACCTCGCTGGTGTCGCTCGACACGAGTTGTACAGTTTCAGAAATTGTTGTTTTCGTTCTGTGTTTGATTGTTTTGGATGATATTGTTATTTGATCGATTATCTGAGCCTGCTTGTTACGCCGATAGGCGGAATGACCAGCTCACTAAGTATTTATGAAATACGTACGCAACTCTTTTTCCTATATGTTGCAGGTAAAGGAAAAGTGTGATTGCGGAATCGAGGCGTAGGAAGAGGATGATAGGAATTTGTGTTATTGGGCTTGATTGGAAAGGACTTTGATAGTGGACTGTGTCTTTAGAATTTGGGCTACAGATAAAATGGTAGTGAGAACAGTGGCTGTTACTTTTAAATTTTAATAAAGTATGATTGGTAATACAAATTGTAGAAACTGTTACTATAATTTTAAATTTAAATGTAAATTATAAAAAATTTCTATTCGGTAATTACGTAAAGACAAAATTCGAAGAACTAACTATTTTATTTATTATTGTTAAAATAATTTATTACAAATCGAAATAAAAAGTAAAAATAAAATAAAATAAAATCTAAAATATTGCAATATATAATAGTTTGCATTGACATATGGAGCATTAAATTTCGCATATTTTGATATTGGGAGAAAGATCTCAAAAGAATTTGAATTTGTTTTTTAATCATGAAAGGATTACTAATGCATAGGAATATATGTTAAAAACATTTTTGAAATCATGCAATTTCATTTTATTGTTGCATATTATCATCGATGGAACAAATAATCAATTAAAAATAGCATCAAAATGGATCTCAAACAAAAGTAAAAAAAAGTTATAGATTAATCACGTAAAGAAAAATTAGTTTCAATTATTTTGGGGATAATATCAATCCTACAGTCATGTAGAAGACTTGTTTGTAGGACTTTAAAGAAAACAAAAATTTAAAGCATAAATAATAAACAGTCGGACGGTTGGGCTGTAGAGGAAAAAAAAGGAGGTTAAAGTCTAATTGGTTTAAATTAGACTATACAAACTGTTAAATTCAGTAAAGTCTTCAAAGTCCTAAAGCCAATCGGGCCCATTGTTGTTTAGTCTAGCGAACCGGTTGTTTTAGGTTGTTAGTGTTGATCATTCCTGAATTGGTTATTGAATTGTTATTGATTATTTGAATATTTGGTTATTTAGTTTGTGGGATTATTTGATTACGAGTTTTTTGCAGTAGAATTGTTAGTTTTTTTTAAAAAAAAAATTTAGTTGTTTCAATAAGTTTGTTTTTTTTTTTAAGTTGCAAACCATGTTGTTGATTGATTTCAAAAGGGATTTCAATAATAGAAAAAACTTCAAGACTTCAGTCATAATCAACTTACCAAATTTTTTTTTTGTTGAAAATTTGTAATTAAAACGTTGACAACCTAATTCTAAATTCACCACCAAATTTTATCTTCAGAATTCTTTTTACATTTTCAAACAATTAATTCACGAAAAATAATTAATAACAAACATTAATGTAAACCAAATTAATACTACATTCTTAACAACAATCTAGCGATCCAAAACATTTTATCTTAAATCCTATCAAACAACAAAATCATAACTAAAAATATGGTGGTGAAGCCCAATTCCTTGCATTGTGCGGACTCTCATCTAGTTTCGTATTATTTGTATTACAGTCTTTGTGAAATATCAATTCATTTAAATCTTTCTCCAAGTTGCCACTTTAATACCCACATAATTTATGACACATATAAATAAGAATAGAACAAGTATAGTATACTGTATATATGAAGTATCCATCTCAATTTGAAACCATTAATCTAAACTCAGACTCATACATTTTTATTAACCGAGTCAAACACATGTTTTATTTGGTTATTATTCGTATAATATGTATTTTATTTAAGTTTTACCCACTTTATCGAACAATATTATATGAGAAATTTTTTCATTGTCGATGACTATAGTATATCTATGTTTGATATGAGGGAAAAGTATTGAATGATATTGTAACAAATTTTTATATGTCATTACCATTTGGTAGCGGTACTGGGACTATATCTTGGATTCGAGTTTTCTAAAATACAAATTGTCCTTTTATTCACAATATCTCGTGATATAGGTCAATTCATTAAAGTAATCTAATTTTTAAGCGCAACTAATTTTACCAAAATTCTCAGAATGATATATGTCTTGCACTGAAGAATCCATCCTTGCTCAAAAATATTTCATTATTTGTTATATATGTTTGGATGATTGCATCAAATTCAATAATACCATAGGTATTCGCTTGATTATCTATTTTTAAACATATATAAAACAGAGTTCAAGTCATCAAAGAGATGCTTATGACCATTTTTATAATACTCCAACTATTGTTCATTACATATTTTGATGTAACTGTTAATACATAATTGAATTTTTCATTGCATCACTTTTAGACCAATTATTTCTATTTCGTCATTTTCCTAATATTTTGATCATTCGTTTGTCAATTTAATATATCTTCATTATTTAAAATTTTTTCAATAACTATAATGTATTTCTGGGGGAAAATGTCATTTATTTTTTACAACAATACATTATAATTATTGAAAGAAGTTAAAATGATGAAAATATACCAAATTGACAAAAACAAATGACCACAATATAAGCAAAATATGAGCACAATATGTAAAAATAAAGAAGATGATTATATATAATCAGTTACATCAAAGTTGTTGAGTTAAAAACATACAATTATGAAAATGATTATAAACATCACTTTAACAGTTTGTACTATTTTTAGATATGTATTAATATATATATAATCAATCAAATACATATACCTTTTTGAATTTCATGCAATATCCCAACATATATAACAAATAATGAAATCTTGTTGAGAAAGAATGTGTTCTTTAGAGCTAGACATATATCAGTCCGTAATTTTTTGTAATATTATACGTCCTGAAAAATTAGGGTACTAAAACAAAATGAATTGACATATCGTGATATATGGTGGACGAAAATGGTTATTTTCATTTTGGGAATTCGGCTCTAAGACACAGTCTCGTACCCCTACCAAATGGCATGTAAGTCTTTGTCACAATAACATTTTCCTTGATATCAAACATGAATTTCTTAACTTCAAAATATTGTAGATGGAAGAAAAAGAATATATTAATTAGTAAATTGGATATCTTCCATCGCCATAGATTAAATGCAATGGGTTCTCATAGTATTGTTCGATAAAGTGGGTAAAACTTAGATAACACATATATTACGAATAATAATCGGATAAAACATATGATTTACTCGGTTAATAACAATGTTAGTTGAATATATTTGTGTTAGATGATTAGTTTCAGATATAGATGAATTCTTTATAGATATTGGAAGTTTTACTTGTTACATTTTTATTTATGTGGGTAACCAAATATGTGGATTTTAAGATGGCAAGTTACACAAATGTGTGAATGAATTGATAACAATAATTGTAATCATATATGTATTAGCGGACTTTTCTCTCATATTAAGACCTCCACATGCATCATCACAAAAATTAAAGTTGTATAATTAGTAATTTCAAAATAATTAATGATTGTTACAGTTTAATTATCTTTGTACTGTATACATAGCAAAAGTAAAGTAAATTTAACTTTAATTGTTGTATGGATTTATATTTATACTTCAACAAATATGAAATGAAAATTTCAAGAGATTATAAAGTAAACAAGTTGTTAATGAAGACAAAAAGCAAAAAATATACTATCAATTTCATCAATGGTTTTTAGGGTTTGAAAATGAAGATTTTGCATTCTTATTCCTATTCTTATGTCGTCTGTAGATTATTCAATGTTACAAGATTCAAATGTCACACAACAAAACACATGTTATAATGTGACAAGATTCAAAAATTTTGAATCTGATATATTTCCCACCAAAATGTATTTTTTAAAAGAAAAATAACAATAAAATAGTTATTATGTAATCAACCTTGATGAGGGGGTCATCGATTGGCTGTAAAACAATCATTAAAAATAAAAATGCTTTAAGTTTGTAAATTTACAGCCCAAAAAAATAAATTTTGAATGTAAACACTCTATTTCCTACATCCTTGTTTTTAAAGTTGTAAAAATAGAAGTTCAATACACACATATATATTAACATTGTTATTATAATATAAACATATTTTGCTTCCCTAATTTGTAGCATTCCTCTATATACTTGATGATATAATATAAATATATTTACATATATTTGTGTCCTCTTATTATTTAGTTAAATATATAGGTTTATTTTATTTTATTTCAATAAATATCATTTATTTTATTTTTGAAAATTAATATGATAAATAGGTTTTTTAGAGCATGGGGGAATTACATAAATCAAATACTTACGAATTACATTTTAGTTTTAAAATAATTACAGCCAAAATCTTACATTTACAAAAAATGCGTCTACAGAACAAATTCCACATCAATTATTCTACAACTACAATTAAACCAATCACCTATAATATATTTTTTATATGTGTTATGATGTGAACTGGATTTTAGCCTACAAACCTGGTTTTTCACTATTGTTTTTTCTATTTATTTTGGTGTTGAAGTGAGAGTTATATAAATTTATATCCTGAAACTACTAGTCATTCAAAATATTTCCAACTGAAGTGTTATTTCAATAAAAAAACTAACACTTCAGTTGTCTTCACTTAGAGCATATGCACCGGTGATTTTTACTGGGTATCAACAACTCAAAAGAAAATTAAAAATCAATAATGAATTGTTTTTGGGCTTGATAGTCTCAGCCCACAGATACTTCTGAGACAGTATCACGATGACGTGGCAAGCAGCTATTGGATTCGTGTTTTAGATTTTGCATGAGTTAGAAAAATATATATATTAAAACTAATATTTTGTGATACTCACATGGAATGATTTAGGAATAGTCTAGTCAAAATCATAAGATGAATTGAAATTAACTTATTATAGCTGCTTCGAATTCGATTCTTGAACTAGAAAAGGGACAAATATAAGTTCGACCTTCGAATTTAACAAATTGTCAAGTAATGTAGCAAATAGTTTTGAATGGTTATCACATATCGGCACACAAACATATTCATATATAAGAATCATCAACAATAAAAAATTCATCCCATCACCAAAACAAAACAAAGCCATCAAGAAAACACAATCTCCTTTGAGGTAATACATAAATAAATAAACATACTAAATTAATTCAATTAATAACCATATCGCTTTTTTTTTATTCAAAGATCGTCCACATAGTCTTTATGGTTGGGTTTTGAACCTGTAGAGGACCTTCTTCTTCTTAAAGGTCTGGTTATCTATTGTAATCACGACCTTTCCTGGTTCACCCGCCTTGAATGAATCTGTTATCACTGGTTCATCAGTTAAACCGATCTTCCGGTTCTTAGATACGATCACGGTGTAGCTTGCCTCGTTGCTCGGCTCAAATTGAGCTCCGTAGCTCACATCTGCACCCAAAACCCTAAGCTCCCACGAGAGCGTGGAACCCTACGTAGCAACACATAATGAAACATCTTTAAGACTCTTGCAATTTGCAAAATTATCCACAAAGAAAGTTACATCTTTCCAATTGTACCATACGCTAAGTTATACATTTACAAGTAAGCAAAAAAACTATTTTTAAAAAATCTCATAAAGATAAAAAATTGCCAAAGTAAACGCCAAACCTAAACAAGTAAAAGATGCTAAAGATTGTGGGTAATTTGGTGGGAAAAGGCACGTTAATAAGTTTCAAAAAAAAAAAAAAATGCACGTTAAATATAATAGCAAATATTAATGTCAAGTCAAACAAAAAATAGATGCGCTGGTAAAAAAAAAAAAAACATAAAATAGAAGCTATATATACCTCGGAAGCAGGCAAATCAATGGTAAATTTTGCTCCGGATTTAACGAAGGCTTCAGTGACTCCATCTTCTATGGCGATTGGGCTCTCTTTGCTGAGTCCCCCGTATTTAACCGGAACAATTTCAGGAGCTACGTATCTGTTTCAACCAAAAACAGAGGATATAAGCTTTTATGCGTGTGAAGAGTTGCATTATATTCAACAACAAAAAAGAAGTAACATTATATTATTTAGTACAAAAAGTAAATGCAATTACTTGAAAATGGTATCGGCAGATTTGGATGGACCAGCAAGGACCATTTTGCTCCTTGTCCTCGGCGATGTGATGATAGTCCCGAATGTTCTATAGTAAGGAATGTACCACCATGGGACATTAATGAACAGCTGAAAAAATATCCCACAATTCGTATAGATATTAGAAAAGGTTATTTATTTAGTCGTAACAAATCAATAACCTAGTAGTTTATGCTAGTGTAAAGGTTCAAACACGCAAAATGCATGCTGTTGACAAAAAAAAAGGTTAAACTGAAAATATAAAATCTTTTTACCTCTTTGGCGACGAACTCTGGATAATTGTCTTCGAATTGTTTGACGGCGCGTTTGATGGACTGCCACAATGCTCTCTTACCGAGCCCGGGAGCGTTCCTAAAGTCACTAACGAACAAGAATGACGACTTAGCCTCAGGGCTAAAGTCAAGAGACCTCACACACTTCTCTTGGAACTGAATCCTCCATTTGAGGAACTTGGTTAGCTTCTCTTTGTCAGAGAAAACCTCCTTATTCTCAAACTCTCCGTACGAGCTATATATCACCACATGTCCTTGTTTGTCAACTCCATGAGTAAACACCATCTTCTCGAACTCGCTTCCTTCGAGATCTTCTGTGACAAGTTCCTCGATTTTGTTGTCTTTGCGCCATTGGACTGTGGTTTTCAGCATCGTTAATGCTTCTTTTACCTTGAAGTCGCGTGCTCGGAGGAATTTGAGGAGGATCACGTCGGATCTTTCATCCTCAAGAAGTGGAATTCCCCAAATTGATACTTCTTCTGGCTCTATAGACGCAGCTGTCTCTGGAAGTGTTATTGAGACAATCGATTCTTCGATTGCTTCAACTTTTTTGGTTCCTTCTTCTTGTTCAGCTGCAAAAGCCTTCTCGATTGTTACCACTTCTTCTTTCTTTGTCTCAGTGGTTATGGGAGCAGCTAGTTTGGTCTCAACAGGCGTAGAGGCGGTTGCTTTCTCTTCCTTCTTGGTCTCTACGGGAGCTGATTTCTCGGTCTCTTTGACGACCGGAACAGCCGGTTTGGCTTCTAGGGGGGCAGGGGCGCTTGCTTTCTCTTCCTTCTTGGTCTCTGTAACGACCGGAGCAGCCGGTTTGGTCTCTTCCGGAGCAGGAACGGCGGATTTCTCTTCTTCTTTGGTTTCTTCGGCGGCCGTGGAAGCGGATTTCTCTTCCGTCTTGGTTTCGGTCACGGACGATGTCTCTTCCTTCTTTTCCTCTGTTTTCTCTTCCTTCTTCTCATCCTCCTCCTTAGCTGGGGCTTGTGGTGGTGGTGGTGGTGGCGGCGCGGTGAATTCGCGCTTGTCCAAAGCTTCCCTGACCAACTCCTTAAACTCAGCCAAAGCCTTCTTCTCAACTTCCGGTAATTCCGAAGCCAAATAGCCTTCCTCCTTGAACGATTCCGTTTGCACAACCTCTTTCCCTGTCGCGATCTCCTCCTCCTTTGCTGCCGTCACCTCCGGTTCCGGAACCGGAACTGGCACATCCTTCTCAGAAACCACTTTAACCTCCGCGACCGTTGGAGCAGGAGCAGTGACCGGTGCTGGATTTTCCTCCTTAGCCGGAACAAGGGCAGTGATTGAAGTAGTAGGTTTTTGTATTTCTTCTTGAGCCATGACTGATTCGAATGATGAGAGAAAGTAATGGAATATGAGAGAGAAGAAGAGGTATATAATAAGAGAAGAGAGAAAATGGAGGAGATGTTATGTTCGGAACAAAAGAGGAACAGACTGGTCGGAGCTGTTAGACAGCTCATATTTAGATACTTTTTTTTTTCTTAATGGATCCCATTCTTGCTCCAAACGGCCGTCTTTTTGCTTCTCAGAAAATTGCGCAACCCAATTTTAAACATATAACTAAAACTAATAACTTCTTTTTGTATACGTTACTTAATCATTCCTTTTGTATTTAGATTCTCTTATTCGATTTTCTTGTATTAGGAAAGATATATCCGGCTGACCAAAATAAAAACAAAAAAAGGAAGGATATATCCGGCTATTTGTTGACAAAAAAAAAAAAAAAAATCCGGCTATTTACCCACGGATGTTTTTTTTTTTTCTTCGAATCAATACGATTAACTCTACATTATATGAGATACATGTGTAACATGTTAAACATATGAGATCGCCGTCTAGTATAGTGACCCTTGATCATCTGAAGCAAAATTAAAATCCTCTAACCCAAAAAAAACGCTCTAAATTCCGAGGGAAAAAATCGAACCCAACTTATGAGTTATAATGCTATGAGATCTGGATTGCCATCCTTCCATTCGGCCATAACGATAAAGTATAAACATATTTGTAATAGTTCTCCTACGTACCAAAAGATTCAAACGTAAGGAAACCACTAAACTATGAGCCTCAAGAGATTTTTCTAATTCTTGCATATTCCTGATTTTTCATTTCATTTTATCTATTTTCGAAATTTGTATGTGTCCGAGTTCAAAGTCCAGTAATATGCTGCGTATTATAAGGCAGAAAAGAGTTATGTTTTCATATCGCATAATGAAACTTCTAAAAGGTAAGGGCAAGAACGATAATTATATTTTTGTCCAAAAGAGAACGATAGTTATATGTTTGTTTATGTTGACGAAAAAAGTGGAATATTTTGCGAGAGAAAAATATGTGCTAGAAAAGCTAATCACGTTTTCAAAAAATTAGATAAAGTTGGTTTCAAATCATGACACCATGTTATCATCACCTGAGTGTAATCTGTGTTGATATATAGAAGAATACGTTTGGGTTAAACAAAAAAAGTTTGATTCGTTCCATCAATGTAGAATTTTCGTCTTCTTGGTTTTAAAAAATGTAAATATACATAACTATATTTTTTCTACTCAACTATGTTGTCATTTACGATTTATGGGCATGTACGTAAGATAAATTTTTGTTTTGTTAGTGGTTAACATAATCTTAAAATAACAACATTTCCGATAAATCATAAACTTAACATGGCCTTTTCCTCGTTGTGTAAAATCAAATTTAATAGGGAGAAATTTTATGAAACGTCACTTTACACAAATGCTATCTTTTAAAAATGTTTGCAAGCTATGCCATCTTTTTTTTAACTTAACTTTTCAGATTTTTTTTTTTTGAGGAGGAGGAGTGCTTTTTAAAGTTTTAGGTTTGGGTTTGGGGGATATAGGGTTTTGATTGTGATTAACTATTTTATAACTTTTAAAGCACATTATAAGGTTTTAAAGCAGATTATAAGGTTTTTTAAAACCCTAGAAGTAACCTTTAAAAAAACCTTACAATCTGTTTAAATGATATTATATGGTTTGAAAACCTTTTTTAAAACATATGTTAAGAGTTTTAAAGTAGGCTACGAGTTTTTAAAGCAGATTATAAGAGTTTTTAAAACCCTAAATACTTTTAAAAAACCTTATAATCTGTTTAGAAAACATTATAACGACGTGAAAAAATTTATTAAAACAAATGATAAGGTTTTTAAATGATATTATAAGTTTTTTAAAGAAGATTATAAGGTTTTTAAAACAGATTATAAGGTTTTTAATTGATATTATTAGGTTTTTAAAACCCTAGAAACCTTTAAAAAACCTTATAATCTGTTTTGAAAACATTATAACGAGTGAACTTTTATTTAAACAGTTGATAAGGTTTTTAAAGCAGATTATAAGAGTTTTAAAGCAGATTATAACATTATAATTTGATTTTAAAACTCTTATAATCTGCTTTAAAAACCTACCCAATTTTTTTTTTATCAAACTTAAGAACAAACTCAACCACAACGAAACAAAACCAAGATTTTTAAATGAAATCTGTAACATCCGCGATCCAGAAATATGATTCTGGTGGTCGTGTCGAGCGACACAGGTGGTGTGTCGATCGACACGAAGGTTTTGTTGGTGTCGATCGAGACGGCCCTGTGTGTCGCTCGACACAAGCATTTTTCTAGACCGGGTATCTAACTTTTTTATTACGGTTTTGGCTCGCTTTAATGGCGTTAAACCTAGAGCTCGTGTTTATAAGTTCCTTGGGAAACGTGCCATCGAGGGGGGCATAAAGAGGGTGAGATTTTGAGATAGAATTGTGTTCTTGTGAATTGTTGCAAAGAAATTCATAGAAAACGTTCTTATCGAGTTTTAGAACCGTTGGAGTCGTTTGTTCCTCGCGGTTTGTGAGGAATCTCTCGGATAAGTGATTCCTTGGGATTAGGAGGTCTGTTCGTGGGCGTTTTGTGTCTCAACCGAATCCTCTTTTCGTTCCTTTTAGGCTAAGGTGAGTTGTGACCGTGGTTTCCAGGCGATGAGGATATTCCGTGTTGTTTGGGGATTGATTGTTAATGTGGAATTGTATGATGTCGATTATGTGATGTTTTGTGGATTGGATTCTTGTATGCGTTGTATTTTTGTTGCAGGTTTTGCGACTCGTGTAGCCAGAACTGAGTCTCGAGAGGAGAAAGACTCGATTTTGCGTTTCAGTGAGGCGTGTCGATCGACACCAGGCGGGTGTCGCTCGACACGAATAATTGTTGAGTGTCGATCGACAGCTATGTGGTGTCGCTGGACACAAAGTTTTTGGTCGTGTCGATTGACGCCTTTGTGGTGTCGCTCGACACGTAACTCTGTTTTCTCGAAGTGTATTGTTTTGTTATCGTTGAGTTGTGTTATGTGCTGAATTGGGTTTATTATGATTGTGTTGTTGAATATCTGAGCCTGCTTGTTACGCCGGTAGGCGGGATGAGCAACTCACTAAGTATTTATGAAATACTTACGCAACTCTTATTACCATGTGTTGCAGGTAAAAGAATTGTGTGATCGCGGAATCAAGGCCAGAAGAAGAGGATGATAGGATGTGTCACTATTTGCATTTTTATAGAATCTGTTAGGTTGTCGGAAATGCTAGATGTTCCCATTAGAATTCTGGAACTGGTTTTTTAATGAATTTATGGAATTATTATTGGGTATTGAATTTGATTGTTTATTGGTATAAATGAGTTATAGTTTTTCCGCAGTAGAATTGTTAAGGTTAAAAAAAAAAGGTTTGGGTGTTACTAAATCAACCTAAATCAAATCAAAAATTATGATTTGTAACCCAAATTGAATCAAAAACGGAGATTTGTGGCACAAATCGAATCAAAACTCAAGTGAATTAGAAAGAATCAAAAACTAGATCTATAAAAAAATGATGAAATTCGGATCTAGATCTAGATCCAAATATGAGAGAGAGAAAGAAAGATTCTTCTTCTTCAAAAAAAAAAAATCAAAAACTAGATTTATAAAAAAGGTGATGAAATTCGGATCTAGATTCAAATATGAGAGAGAGAGAGAGAGATCCTTTTTTTGTAACATCCACAAACCAAAATGTTGATTTTGGTATGGGGTGTCGATCGACACTAGGTGGTGTGTCGATCGACACCAAGTTCCTGAACCGGTTTGTGGTTCGATTTTTAATTGCGGTTTCTGTGTTTGGTTTAGGAAAAACCCTAAGGTCGAAATTATAAGCGTGCAGCTTATTATGGCCGTGTTTTTCAGAAAAAGGGTAATTTTAAGAGAATTGAGAGAGAAAGAGATTCGAGACAGTTCTTGAGGAGGAGATTTATTTTGAGAGAATCAGGCAGTTCTGTTGCCCTATGTTGGAGAAGAGGATCGGATGGTCGAACCAGTTCAGACTATCGTGAAAATTCATGGGTAAGTTCTTCTTTCTCTTATCTAGCTGTGAGGCAGATCAGTTTGTCAATCGGATGTGTATTCTAAGAGATATCTCTGTATTCGTGAGGGAGGTATGTGCAGAATTGGATCTGTGATCAGACCACTTTGAGGGCGTTTTGCCCGAGCTCCAGAAGGAATTAGACGACGATATTTATGTCTTTGGAAAGATCATTGTGTCTAGTTTCCGAATTTTATTTTCGATTGTTATTTTGAGGTTAGGTATTTCCTCAGCGTTGGTTTTAAGACAGCGCGTCAGCTCTGTTTTCAGAAAATTCTAATTCGTTTTAGGGGAAAACCCTAATGGTGAGTTCTAGGTGATAGAGAAGGAGAATCAGTAGCTTTGGGTCGAGTAGGAGGCTCTGATTTTTCGTGTATCCTTGTGTTCAATCGTTCTAGCTAAGGTGAGTGCGTGATCATGGTTATGGAATTGAATGTTATGGTTATTGATGGTTGATTTGTGGAATTGATATGGATTGTTGCTGATTTTGTGCCTATGGGATGATTGTTGTATGTTATTCGTACTGTTGAGCGATGTGAATGATCGTTTGATGGTTCAGAATCGAGCCACGAGAGGATTTGGTTTGATCTCGGATTCTGCGAGTAGTGTCGATCGACACCTAGAGGAAGTGTTGATCGACACCACCTTTGTGTTTCATGTTGATTTGTGGTTACGAAAGGAGTGTCGATCGACACCTAGAGGTTGTGTCGATCGACACCCTGTTCAAATTTGTGGATTTGTGCTTGGTGTGTCGATTGACACCGTGGTGGTGTGTCGATCGACACTGATTTTTTTGTACAGATTTTTGGGTGATCGTTACTGATATTATGGTAATTGAATTGTGAACCCTTGAATGACTGCGTAGTATTTGGCATCACCTCCATTTTAGAGAGATAGAGAGAGAGAGAGAGAGAGAGAGAGAGAGAGAGAGAGAGAAGGAAAAAAGAAGGAAGAAGAAACATGTGAGAGAGAATTTTTTTTATAATGATTTTTTTTTTTTTTGTAAAATGTGACATGTGTTACAAGAGTGGTTGTCATAGTGGCAAAGTTAAGAATAAACTTTTCAACCATGGCATAGATAAAATTGTCCCTTTAATAAGAGAAATTCTTAAAACATTTTCAACACCCCGGGTCTCCAGCTCATGAACGCTACATTTTATTGAATTCAACTTTGTAAGAGTTCTCTTTATCAAAAAAAAAAAAACCACAGATGTTTATTTTTAATTCATAGTAAAATGGATCCAACTATTCAAGGGTGGCCAATCTGAAACCAACTTTTTGTCCGTTATTTATAGTAAACGTACCATAGTGCATGTGTTTTAGACCATCTCCATCACGGGTGTCAAGAGAGTTTCTGAAAGTTAAAACCTACATTGCATAGAATCAGAAGCGGGTACATGGAAGCGGAAGCGTATGGTAGAGTGAAGCGAGTTTTTTTAAAAATATAGGAAGCGGGTACGTGTTGGAAGCGTATATATATATAATTAAATATCATAGAATAACAAAAGTATTAAGAAATATACATCTTCATTCTCAATTTCTCAACTCTATCAAATGAGTTTGCTTCTAATTTATATGATGTATTCACCAAACTCACATCTTCCAAAATAATTGCATTCAACTAATCAAATTAGTCATTTATAATATCTCATATGTAATATGAAACATTAAACTATAAATAAAAGACCAAAATTAGTATGCACAAATAAAAAAAATGAAATTAGCTTTTAGTTTTGTTTTATTCTATAACAAAATACATATATAAATTATTGTATCTTTCATATTTATTTACAATACAATGTTTTCAAAACAGAAGCGCAAGCTTCCAAAGCGGAAGCGCGAGCTTCCAACATAGTTTTTAAAAGGTTTTTTTGGAAGCGACATAGAAGCGAGCTTCCGAAAGCTTCCGAGAGCTTCCGATTCCGATTCCGATTCCGAAGCGGGAAGCATAAGAAAAGGAAGAGAGAGATGAAGAGAAGGTTCTCGTTTAAAAGATTTGAGAAACAGGTTAATAAACTTTCCTTACACGTGCAGTGATTTGATTGGTACTGTTTTATAATTTAATTTTATAATTAAATTATAATGAAAATACTAATATTAAATTTGTTAGATACCCTTTTAATTACAACAATAGCGTTTCCGAGAAACCTTGTATTATTAGTAGGGGTGTATTGGATGTGGTATTTTAATGGATTTGGTGGAGTTTGTGATTTGATGAGATTTAAGTGGATTTTGAGGATTTGTTGTGATTTTGAGTTTTAAATAATTAAAAAACAACAAATCATTTTGTGTGATTTGGTGTGAAATTTTAATGGATTTAGTGTGATTTGCTTTTATTTTCGAGAGGATTTGTAATGATTTGATATTCTTCTTACTCATAATACTCTCATATTCAAGCGATTATTTTTCTTCTCACATCATTTCTAGTTTTACTTCATTTTAGTTCAGATAAACTAGAAACAAAAATAAAGAGAACTATAAAACAATATCTAAAGCCAACAAAACAAAGTAATCGAAAACCCATGGAAAATAACTTTAAAAAGAGAAAAAAAATCCATACTCATGAATATTATAATGATAGAAATCTAATCGCTAATTAATAGAGAAATCCTAATAAGAAGAACACTTACCGTGGTGGAGGTGAAGAACCCTAGATCAATAAGAGAAAAAAGTGAATAAGGATTGAATGCAAACAAATGTATTTCTTTTTTTTTTATGTTTTGAGATGATGCGGAGAGTTATGGTTACCGTGGTAGAGATTTTTTTTTTTTTTATACAAATCACACCTCTAAAGGTGTGATTTGTTAAGCATAATTTATAACTAAAAATGAATCTTAAATCATTTGAAATCCTCTTTTTAGAAAACATTGTTGAATTTTGAATAACAGGGGATTTGATACTAGTTTAACAAATCACAGGTTGAATAACACGGGATTGTATATTATTTTGATGTATCTGACATAAATTCCATGTTCAATAACACAAGATTGGGAAACGGATTTTAAAATCACTGGTTGAATAACAGAGGATTTTAGAAATACCATCAAATCTCCTGAAATACCACATCTAATACACCCCTAGTTCTGATTTGAAACCTGAAAGTGAAATCCTAATATTTTGTTTTAATCAAATATCAAATACACAAGAATTACATGGCAACGACTAATGATTAATGAATAAGGACACCATATTAATTCGACGACTTGTACTTGTAAATAGTATTAGTTTTTCTGCAAAACAAAACTATTATTCATTCATTTAGTATTTGTAAAATAAAATACCATGAAATGAGAGGATGGCAACATATAAAACAATCAACAGACTGCCTCGCACGTAAAGAAAGTATCAAAACGATTTTGTATCACTAATATAAATTTTGGACCCATATGTGGTGCGTTGTAATCTAGAAAAATAAAAATGAAAATATTATTTTATTTGGAGAAAATAAGTAATGTTAAAAAAATATGTTTGCTTAGTTTGCCGGATGTATTTGTCTGAGGTAAAACTATCTCCATAACGTTATTTATTTATTTTTATAAATCTCCACGGCGTTATTCACCATCCAAAACTCAAATTTTAGAGATGTTCAAAAGCATAACCAAATACTAACGTCTAAATTACTAGCATTACCGATCAAATTATTGTTTTATTAAACTTCTATCATCTTCTTCTTTTAAGCTTGAAATTGTTTTGGGTAGACATATATTCCAACGTTTTACTTTTAGCCAAAAAAGTCGAATAATTGGTCTGAATGCACTACTTGATAATACATAAACCCAAAAAGAGATTAAAAGCTAGGTAAGTACACTCGCGATCCAAGATTTATGCTTTAATCGGTAGCTTTTAATTTGTGAAAAGCAAAAGAAGGCCGAAGCTGTTTGGTTGGTTTGTCATTGCTGGATTTAGCTGTGTTAGTAGTATTTCTTTTGATATTCCAATAAAGAATTCTTAATTAAACAATGATTGATGGCCAGGAGAATTAGCATTGATTAGCAAACCATACCAAGGGATTAATTTTCATTCGGTAATAAAAAGATTATAACTTCTTTGGTTCGTCGTTCCAATTGTGCCCATCTTGACCTTTTCAATTAAGCATATATGACTTATACATTTGTTTAGCAAAAAAAAAATGACTTATAAATGAATTGCACAAAAGAGAAGGTAACGGGATAAGTAGGATACATTGGAGTGAAAATAGAGAAATGCTAGTTTTCTCTATTTTAGAGTAGAGATTAGAGATTTACATAGGAGATGGTCTTATAGGCAGGTTGAAGTGGTCGATCTCATTTTCGATGCATAGACTTCACCTTTGTTGGCATTTCTTTCTCCTAGCTGGAAGTTTTAGAAGCGTTGTGCAAGAAATTCATATAGTACAAGATGAAAAGTGTAAGGCTCGAGAATAACTAAAGAATTTTTTGAGATTGAAGAAGCAGAATAGAGGAAAGGATTATAACAAGATGAGTTGTATTTGATAAAGAGCTCTCAAAAGTTGTGTATGAGCTCTCAAGATCATGTTTTCTTTCTGTTAAAGAATCCAATAAAATGTGAATTCTTACCATCTACGTTGAAAGTAACTAAGCTTACTATTATTATGAATCTCTATAAACTACATCTGAGCTGCTTTATCAATATTTATTAGGGTCATAACTGACAAGGGTTCTTAAATAATGATATGGTGCTCCTAGGGAGAACATTATCAATTGGGGACACAAGTGCATACGTTGGTAATGCAGAGAACATGAGTCTTTGGTGAACAATCAGAAAGATCAATTACAATCAATGAGTCTATCACATTCACCACCAATAGGAGCACCATGACCACATGTACATTTGTGGTGTTTGCATATTACATGTGAGGTTTCTCTGCAACCACGAGGATCACAATCTTTAGCTTTCTTACATCGAAATTGACTTTCACTCCTCATTATCATACCTGTAAACAATATTTCAACCAGAACCAAATTAAACACAAACCAAACCAAACCATCTCGACTAGATATAATTTGTCTCATCTATGAATATATTTTGGAAAACTTGCATGAAAAAATTGGGAGAACAACAACGAAAATGTTTGTTACTTTTTCCATTTTGTTTTTTCTTCTTCAATTGGGTTTTTTTGGGGTGATTGCTTGTTTTTGTTATATGGTTTTATATATAACACTAGGAATTTCCCCGCGTTACACACGGGATTTGTGGTGAACTTCTGATTTTATTTCTTAATTTTTTTCGTTATTTGTGCATGTGTGTTGTTGGTTTATTAATTTGGAAAATTGTTAAATCTTCAAATTTGGTTGATATATTTTGTTTTTGGTTTTAGAGCTATGTTTTATTTTTTATTCCAAATTTGTTGATTGTCATATGTTTCTGAGAAAATAGATAGGTTATCATTTGATAAGTACTCTAACTATTTTATCTAATGGTATACTCCCTCCGTTCCAAAATATAAGTTGTTTTGGGTGTTTTTTGTTTTCAAAATATAAGTTGTTTTGAGAATCCTAGGTACTTTTTCTCTTTATTGAATATTATGTGACCAATAATATTATGTAGTCTTTTTAAGTTTGATTAAATTATATTTATTATGTACATTTAATGATATTTTTATAAGAAAAATAGTTTCTTAATTAATCTTTGTGCTTTTAGGTAAAACAACTTATTTTTGGAACGGAGGGAGTAATATTTTGGAACATCTTTTCGATTTTGCTATTCGTGTTTGATTTTGCATGAAAAAAGAATGGTAGCTGATGACAATTTTAGTCAAAAATTATTTTGCAATGAGAATTGTAAAACAAATAAATTTAACTCGAAAATGAAACGTATAGCGGTGGAAGGTTGTTTGAAAATGAATGAGAATGACATAGTGATGAATAATTTCTCACTCGTTGTTTTGGTTGTTAATACCGGGGATTTTTGACTCATGTTGTGTGTAACGCCCCGACCGCCCTTCCTATGGACCTACATCCACTCTCAGGCCCGTGGGCCCACCCTGTCCGACGGTCAGTGCTTTAGTCCGGGAGGCTCGGAAGACATGTTTACTTATCCTGCAAATCACCACGCGATCTTTCCTCATGTTTTGACCTCACTCACACGATACTGGAAATGACTTCCCAGTAGGCCACCCATCCTTAAACTACTCAAGCTCAAGTACATTTAACTCTGGAGTTCTCTCAAGATCTGTGACCGAAAAGATAAGTGCACTTTAGTGATATAGGTAGCCAAATCAATTCTTTTAAGTCTCTTTGCATGTACCCCATATACCATATATGCTCTGAAACCGGGGTGTCACAATCACCCCTACTAACAGATAGCTCGACACGAAGCTCTGCAGAACCGGGTGATTGACTTTTTAATTACCGTTTTCGCTCGGTTAAGGTTATAAAAGTACTTAGGGCTGCGTGCAGTTTCTCCCAGTCGTCGTGATTAGAGTTTGAGCAGAGAAAATCTTTGAGAGAGAGAGAGAGAATTCGTGGTTTGAGGTGATTGTTGCACATAAATCCCTCGGAAACCTTTTCTTCGAGTTCTAGAGGCGTTTAGGCTTGTGTTCTTCGTGTTGATCGATCCGTTCAGAGATTTTTGTGCCTAGAGGGTCAAAATCATGTGTCTTCTTAGTGTTCAATCCGAATTCCTTCATTCCTATTAAGCCAAGGTGAGTTGTGACCGCGGTTTCTAGGCAATGAAGATAATTCAATGAGTTTTTGTGATTGTTTTGATGGATTTTTGGTATGTTATTGATTGTGGTATTTTGTTGTGGTTGCATATATTGATTATGGTGTTTTCAGTGCAGGGGTGCGACACATGTTCACCGGAGATCGTGTTGCATGAGGATAAACACGAATCCGGTGCAACACATATGTGTGTCGATCGACACTAGTGCAGTAGTCATGTCGTTTAGTGTCGATCGACAACCTTTGGGTACCGCTCGACACGAGTACTTATGTGGTGTCGATCGACACCTTGTTGGTGTCGCTCGACACGAGTTGTCCAGTTTCGGAAATTGTTACTTTTCGTTCTGTGTTGATTGGTTTTGGATGTTGTTATGATTTGATCGTTTATCTGAGCCTGCTTGTTACGCCAATAGGCGGAATGACCAGCTCACTAAGTATTTATGAAATACTTACACAACTCTTATTTCCAGGGGCGGATCTAGAAACTTTTTTTGAATAGGGCACAATATATAAATATTAAATATAATTTAATTAGTTAAAATATATTGTTAAAAAAAAAGTTACACTAATCATAAAGTTTTACGTATGTTCTTAAAAGAATTAAAACAGTAAAAAAATTATGTAAATTATGATAATATTTTTATGTAAATTATGATATCCTTACTATCTACATAAAACTGTAAATGGTACATAAATTTCCATATTTGTTAAATTTCCGCGATTCCGTCTTCTTCTCTCTCATATGTTTCTATCATAATGTTTTTTCTCCATCTCGAGTGTCTACATAGGCAATTTATTTTTTTACAATTAATTTTTGTTTCAAATTTCATTTATTTATTGTTACTTAAATTTGCCAAAAATTGTAACTAAATGGAAAAACGAAAATAAGTCAATAAATAATTAAAATAGTTCATTTAAAGTTATTTGAGTATTTTATTTTTGTCAATACAAAATTATAACAATATATATATATATATATATGTATATATTATATTATGAGCAATGGAAGAAAAATTTACATATTCAATTTAAAAACTGAAAATATGTAAAATGAATATACATAAAAAATATGAATAAACGATATCAATAGTTTGAAAAAAAATATATTTCGAATGTCAAACGATTGTTGAAAGGTTAGGCTACCTAAAGAGGAATAAGATATATTATTTCAATAAAAAGATATTGAACTATCTCACTAAATATGAAATAATAAGGTGATCATTCTGAATATATAATAAACTGAAATTTGTAATATACAATTTTATTCAAAATGTTATATTTGAATATTATATAAGTAAGTATGAAAGAAAAATTTTAAAGTGGTATAGTGCTATTACTTAAAATTTATAACAAGTATATATTTATATACATAAAAAATAGAAGTTGATGGATTATTCATGAATTATAATACAAAGAAAATGATATATAATTTGTTTAGCATACCATATGTAAAAACAGAGTGGTATAGTATTACTTAAAATTTATAACAAGTATATATTTATATACATAAAAAATAGAAGTTGATGGATTATTCATGAATTAGAATACAAAGAAAATGATATATAATTTGTTTAGCATACCATATGTAAAAATAGAGTTTTACACCATGCCATTTGATAAATATATATTTTGAATCAAATGCTTCTAAACCAAACAAAATTTTTCTTGTGCTTTTAAATCATATTTCTTATATTTTAACAAAATAACGAAAACATAAAAATAAATAACTAAATGAAAATTTGTCGCTAAATTTAATAAAATTGTAAAACAAAAGATTTTAACGTCCCCACTTCAAAAATCTTAACTAAGCAACGAAGTTTCTATTGTTCGTGAAAGAAAAATGTTAATTCAAGAAAGATGGGAAGCAATAGTATTTGTAAATGCATATAAGGTGATAAGGTGATAACTTAAAAATGCATGTTTCTTAAAGAAGTACATTTGATTTTTAGAAAGAGTACAGTTAACCAAGATATAAAAAAATGGTTTTTAAACCGCGCGTAGCTATGATTCGCGTTCCTTTTCCCTTATCAAAACAAAACATCAGTGATATGCTAAGGTTTGTTGGTGATTTGCCGGTTTGTTGGTGATTTGCCGGTTTGTTGTCAGAAAATATTTTTCTCAACATATATACTATTTCAAATTTATGTTTTCGGTAATAAATCTAAATATCCATCTCTTATGCTCGGCTAAACACATTGACTATGTTGATAACTTCGAGAAAGAAACCCCCTCGAAAGGTTAATCAAAATCAAAATTTTCAACTCACAAAAAAAGCATGTAGTCGGCAAAGGCCTCAAAACTAAAATAAAATTCGAGCAAAAAAGCCAATAGGTGGAATCAAAGTTTCAAATCGCTTTCTTGGTTTATGCATATAATGCATTAACATATATATCGAGGATGTAATATTTCCAAATTTTCAAGTTTGTGAAAAAACCTTAAAATATTTACGTCTAATTTGTGTTCTCTTACAAAGTTACAAGAATACGATGTGTCTGAAGTTTGTTGAGACATTATGTTATAACTCGAAAAAATGTGATGCTCGGATAAACATCACTTGAGAATATATTACCGGGTCCTAGACATGAGTTGATAACACTAAAAAAAGTTTCTTTTATGGCTTTCAAGAGATATCATATAAGTCATATATGTTTGATGATTCTAAACGTTGAAAATAAAAGCATTACCACAATCTAAAGTAAAATTTATTATTATCAACTAACCAACAACATTAAAGATACTCCTGTCAATAGCTCTAATCATGTATAGCTCTCAAGATCCTCAAGATCTCAAGTTCGACTTTCACTATTTAGTAGAAAAGGTAATTAACATGTTATTATTCCCAATCGAAGGTACTTACTATATGCCTAAAATCTAGAACCTCTTGATTCCAAAAGAAAACAAAATACAATAAAACATATTAAGATCAAAAATATTCATCATACTTCTAAATTGTAATAACTCTTTTTTATTGTTAGATTTTCATTCAAATCAACTAAGAGGTAGTAAATTGTATAACCCATCAAAGTAGAATTAAAAAAATATCTTTAAAATTTAGAAATATACCCGCGCGTATATGCGGGTTCTCTTCTAATTTGAGATATAATTTCAGCCTAAAAAAAACCTTGTTTTATATGTCAAAGTAATTGTTCTTGCTATACGGTAATATAGAAAATCTAAACCGGTTATAAATAAACCAAGTTCCTTATATCACTCTCTTACTCGCAAACAATGTTAATTTCTTGCCGGAATAAACTCAAGAAGCAACACTCAAGCTGATATTTGCTGCATAAAAATAACCGAGAGTAAATATGTTTGAAATATATTTCTTTAGAAAATATTTGGGAACTATAAAATTAGTTAAATATTGAAAATGTATTGATGTTCACAAGAATTCATTACCGTTTTAAAGACTAGCCACAATCATAGCTAAAAGCCTAAAACATTATATATATGATAAATTCTCTACAACATAAAAAAATTATTGATATAGATTACTATTTATGTTGAAATGTTTTTAGTATTTATGTTAAAGTAATTATTTATGTTTTGGACAATTTTTTAATTAAACACATCGGTAAGACAAACCCACGTGTAGCGTGGGTTAAAAACCTAGTTAATGTAAACGAGAGAGTTCAATAAACATTTAAAGACAAAACGACAACGAAAGTATTCGAACTTAGGTGGACATCCAACAAAAAAATGCTCAATCAAATGAACAGGATCATCTATCAATGCAAGCTGCTCCAATAATTTCTTATATTTAGTATAGGGCACCAGCCCAATATATTTGTACTTGCGTCCGCCACTGCTTATTTCCATGTGTTGCAGGTAAAGAAAAAATGTTATCGCGGAATCATGGCAGTAGGAGGGGGATGATATGAATTTATTTATGTGTTTAGTTATCTAGTAAAACCTGGTGTTTAGGTTGGTAGTTTCTGTTGTTTGGATTCTGGAATTGAATTGAATTGGTTGTTTATTCGAATTAAATGATTTCTTTGGATTTAAATGGTTTAATTGAATTGCTGCTTTCCGCTGTTTGTCTGGTAATTGCTGATTTAGCCTTTGAACATTTATTATTTATGGGAATAATAAATTTGGGTTAAATGTTTTTTTAAAAAAATGTCGGTTGTTTCATTGTACGGCGTTTATTTTGCAACCGTCGTGTAAACTTTTTGTTGTATCTTTCGATATCCTATATATATTAATTGAGGAGACACTAAAAGTTTAAAATCCTAGGTGTCACTCATTGAGACATTCTAAGTTAAAAAATACTATGTGTCATGCTAAGAGTGTTTTGAGGGTTAATTAGCATTCTATTAAAAATTAAATATAATAAGACATTTCTATATTAATATTGTAAAAACATTACTTTCCATAATTGCTTGGTCGGAACAATATTTTCCATAATTAAAAAAAAACATTTACATGCTAACAATCATATGCTTTCCGAAAATATTACATTAATTTTTCTAACGCTTTGTTCTAAGTTGCTTTCCGAAAATAGGTTTTCGAAAATAACGTTTTGTTCTAATTTGCAGAGTTGTTTCTTTCTTCTCTGTAGAACTATCCTTCTCTTTTGTACATATGTTTTGTACTATTGATAATCTCTATTAATGGAGGGAGACTAGGCATTGGGCAGTGATGACTCGGAATATTCAAGCCCAACTTTCTTCCCTTATTTTGTGAAAATTTTAAAGAACAAAACGTTTATCATTATCTTTCTTAATATAAGTATAATTCTTACATCATTGTTCATAAGAGAAAAAAAAGTAGAGTCATGAAAAGAAGAAATATAGTTCTGTTAGAGACATGATCTGTGGTTGAGTATCTAGAAGAATTTTTTGAGAACTATGACTATTTTAACTTTGTTTGGAACAAAATTGATCATTTTTTGGTGACTAACATGTCAATGGATTCTGATTTGCCTAACCTGATTCAAGTAGTTAAATGGTGGAAAGAGATAATTAAAGATACAATTTTATTTTGGAATTGAAGATCCAGAAACCAACGAGGAGATATTGTATCAAAATCTAGATTTTGACCTGCGTCAAAACTCTGCATCAAAGAATTCATATACGTTTTTTGGTTTTTAATTTATTTTGCTTTAGTTTGTTGGTTTTTGGTGTTGGTCTTTTCAATAGACGGTTCAAGAACAAATATTTGAAACTATTTATTGTCTACATGTTTTAGATCAAAAATCGTATATTTTTTGTCTACTACATATAATATAATCCCGCGCTTGGTGCGGGTCACAATCTAGTTTTCTATACATTTGTCAAAGTAAAACCTTGTTGTGGGTATCGATTCGAGGAGTCATTTTCTTTCAATTTCAATTTAATTTGTCATATTTAAGTATATATATGTATAAAATAGAAAAATATAAAAATTAGTTTTGTGGTAAATTGTTAAAAAATCATATGTATTTTTAAGGTTTTTTTGTTGTTTTCTTAAATGATCGGCAATCAGGGAACACAAATGGTTTTACATCGGAGAAAACATCATGGACATCAAAGTCATGAGGATTCCCAAATTTTCTTAATTTTTTGGTGAATTATAAATCTCCATATAATATACATGCTAATTACTCTAAAGTTTTTTGGTTAAAAATGCTTGAAATTAGATTAGTCTTTGGTTGAGTTCCATTATTTTGGAGAAACATGTGTTATGTTGATCTAGGCACAATTTCAAATTTCACAACACCCACCTTACTTTCAAATGACAGAGTAATAACGTGAACATTGGGACATGGACTTCTTGAACTTCTCCAGAGAAATTCTTAAGAAAAAGGCCATGGGATTAACTCATCAAGATAAAGGTAAACCGTTTATGCATGCTTAATTTACTCTTCCAGAGCCAAAGCATTTTACTCAAATCCAAGCATGTTGTTAACCAAATATACTTCAAGGCGAAGAAAAGATTTTAACGTGGATAAAACTAACATACAGGGTACGATTGGTAACCTAGCTTTTTTAAAATCTGGAGCGGTAAGCTTTATAACATATTGCAAAGCTGTATAGGTAAAGATTTGAGATAAAGATGTATAAATAAAAATTAGTGTAATAATGTTGGTAAAACTTTTAATAAAGTTTTCGTGATTGGTACAATCTAAAGCGGTAAAAATTAAAAAGTGGAATAAAAATTATAAAGATTTCAACAAATCTAACCCACAGTAAGGATAGGATGGGGGGCGTAGGATGGGGGGCGCTGCCCCCACTATAAAGAAAATTGATTAATGTACATTTTTAAGGATAATAAATTTGCGCCCACATTAAATAATCAATTTGCCCCCATTCATTTATTTCCTTTGTACGTTTTCTTTATTTGACCAAATGATTTCTATGTGATTGATTTTGGCATCTAAATCTGATGGCCAAATAAATTTACTTACTTTATATTGTAACTCATTAATTTTAGACGTTTAGTCAATAAATATGCACATAAACCATATATCCATAATATTAGCATACTAAATAAAAATCATAACCTATAAATAAAGCTTCCTTCTACGGGCTTGATTGGCAGGGCATTTAGATGAGCATCATACCCTGCTCTATCCAATCACATTTAGTTAATAAAGTATTAAGCAGAGCATTTAGTAAATGTTAATGCTCCCAAATGCTCTCGCCCTCAATGCTTTGCAATAGAGTTTTTCCAGAGCATTGAGCTCTAATATATTCAAAAAATTAAAAATAAAATTATAGAACTTATTTATTTTTAGATAACATCAAAAAATAATATATGTATAAAAACTTTTAATTATTTTAGTTCATGTTTATCATTGTAGTTTGAAATAATAATATAAGAAAATAATAATTCATTTACATATAGTTTAAAAAAATTAGAAAAAGTTTTATCATAATTTAAAATATAATATATACACAATGCATTTCAGTAAAAATAAATATACGTTATTTATGTAATTATAAAACATATATATATGTATATTAAAATTTACTGTTGCTTTATATGTTCTATTACTTTTAAATAAATTTTAATAAAATATAACTTGAATAGTAACATATTCATTTTAATAATTTATAAACATATTTATATTATCATTAAAACTTAATGTATATCATTAGTTTATTTGTCATACTATTTGTTAAAATAGTATTATAATGAAATATTAATTTAATAAAAAATTTTAAAAATTTTGATGTATAATATATGACTAATATATATGTATGTATATACTATATAATGTATAAAAATACAGATAAATAAATAAAATGAAATAATTTATCTTAATTTTATATCTAATAATTCACAGTTCTGCCAATCATGTAAAATATGCATTTTAATCAGAGCATACTGCTCCAACAACATAATGCTAATGCTGCTTGATGCTCCTGCTCTATTATGTTTTGCCAATCGAACCCTACGTATGCAAAACTTACAAAACTCTAGGTTTTTGAAAGGAATTGTACCATATGAAATAATTTTGTTTTTCTAAGACAAATCATTTTGTAAAAAACATGTTAGTATCTTGTTAGAAAAGTTGCAAATGATTTGGAATGATTCATGATATATACATTAGCTTGTTTGATAAATGCTGTAACTAAACTAAAAGTTTGTCTAAAAAAAATACATAATGCATTTATATTTATATATATATATATATATATTGAAAAGAATACATAATCCATTTATATTTATATTTACATATATATATATATGTGGTAGTATATTTTTAAAATAAATTTAATAATGTTTTAGTGGGTGTTATTCAAAGGTAGATTTTATAGTAATAAAAATGTTCATTTTCCAACGATTTTTTTTGTCTTCCTAATTTCTAAAATATACAGCAATCATTATTATATTATTATTTTTCTTTCTTAGTTTGATTCTTTTACGTTAAAATTTCATATAATTTTTTATATTTGTCCTAAAATGTTTCATTTTTTGTTTCCAAAAAATTAGAACTCAGTTTATATATAACACCATACAAAATAGGAAAAACTAGAATTAAAAAAGTGTTTTTTGTTATTGATTTCAAATCTACTCTAAAAAGTCAAATTAGATATGGGATTTGAATCTTTTAAAATTTAATCAGATTTAGAATCCACTACAGAATTATTGGAAAATCAATAGGAAATCATTTCAAATATATCAAATCTTTGAAAATCTAATCAGATTTTAAATCTAATGGACTTGAGTTAAAATGCACCGTTGAATAACACCACCTTAGTTTAAATACCTTTGCCCCCACTAAAATTAATTATGGATCCGCCACTGAGAGACTTGGGCATACACTTATGGACAAACAAATTGAGAATACATATAATTAACTTACATGAATTGAAGACCTTACGTTATTAATAGACTAGATTTAAACCTCTCGCGATGCGAGGATTAATTGATTTATAGTAAATAATTATGGCTTAAAATATTTTAGAGAAAAACATACCATATTCTTAATTTAAATCTTAACTTATTATATACTATATTATTAATTCAAATCCTAACTTAGATAATGTATTGTTTTGAGAAAAAAAAAAAACTTCGATTATGTTATATTTCAAATTATAGGTTCATATATAATTTGAAAAATATAGTTTCATAACTCATATAGTTTGAAGAATTTGGAAATTACTAAAGTATACATACTTGATATATATATATATATATATATATGATTTAAATCATTAAACAATTTGATATAATAACTAAACCATTCGTACATGTTTTGACGATCCTTCTTTGATGCCATTTCGTAAACTAAACATACCACTAACCAAATTTTCTTTATCTTTATTTTATGTTTGTTTATTTTCCATATTAATTTCTTCCTTTTTGAGTAGCTAACAATTTTGGTATTATAAAATTTACATATTTAAATAATTGACATGTGTCACAATCTAAACGACTACTTAACACATGTCGCAATCTCGTGAGTTACAATTATAAGAACTCTTCTTTATATATTGTTTAGTTTCCATTTTAATTTATTCATTTTTGAGTAACTAACAATTTTGGTATTGGAAAATTTACATATTTAAATAATTGATATGTGTCACAATCTAAACGACTACTTAACACGTGTCGCAATCTTGTGAGTTACAATTATAAGAACTCTCATTTATATAATAAGATGGTGGATGATCCCAAATGCATTTGATTATTTTCTGAAAGCTTGCCAGTATAATAGAATTGAACATTGTCAGGATTGGTAGCCAACATTCAGTTATAAAATATACTCATAAGTTATTACTTTCTTCTTCTTTTTCTGTTAAAGAATTTACTTTCTTCTTGAAAGAACCTGACAAAAACTTGTACACTACAAAATATTTAAGTAAGCTTTGATTCCTAAATTTATGAAGCTTCTTATTTTAGCATGCATACCATATATTTATCTAAGAACCCTTATCAGTTATAATAATTATTGATGAAGCAGCTCAGATTATTGGATTCTTCAACAAAAAGTAAAAATGGTATCGAGAGCTCATATACAAATTTTGAATTCTTCTACCTTCTCCTTATCATATGCAGCTTATCTTGATGATGCAGAGTCCTTTTCTACATTCTCCTTCTTCAATCTCGAAAAATTCCTCTGTTATTCTCGAGCCTCACACTTTTCATCATACTATATGAATTTCTTGCGGGACGCTTCTAGAACTTCCAGGTAGGAGAAAAAAATGCCAACAAAGGTGAAGTCTCTGCATCGAAGTTGAGATTGATCACTACAGCCTACCTATAAATGAAAAAAGAGAAAGAGATATTGAAGTGATAAAGAGAATTTGACAAGTCTCCCATGAACACAAGTTTGTAAAGTGATTGTAATGAGCTTGATGAGATCTATGAGTGTAATCGACAGTTGCATAAAACTAAGCTAGAAATATTGACAAATCAACTCACTCGACGTCCAAAATTTTAAATGGAAATCAATTAAGAGATATACTCGAGTTGTTTGAAAAAAATTGTGATTGAAAACGAAAACCTTCATAATTAGGAGTACTCGAAACTGTAGACAATATAAAAGGGGAAGATTTCTGCAAAATCCTCTTTTATTCTACGAGTCTTTTCTTTAACAAAGCTGCTCTTTTCCCATACATAATTTAGTTATGCGTTTATGTGACATAAAACATGGATCCTTTCTTATTCAACATATTCGAGCTTTTGCTTATTCAAATTGTTAATGCATACCATATAATTTTCTATTCAAATTGTTTATTAATTTTGCGTAAGTTCTTGCTCGTCTTTGTCGTCTTAAACGTCTTCCTTAATCTTTAGGAACAAAACCTCTTTCTTCGGTCTTCGGTAATAGTTTTTTTCTCTCTGGTTAAGCAAGCACCAGATTAGGCTCCCTTTTTTTTTGTGCTGTACAGTTTCCTTTGTTTTTTTGTAAAAAGTATGTCGATCTTTTTGAGTTTTGGTTCACATATGGTGCAGGTATTTCGGCTTTAACTTTAAAAGTGTATGAGATATCCAAAAATGAAAACTAAGCAAAATTCACCTCGAAGAACTTCTATTTTTCCAATAGGGTTAAGTTGTTTGGATATATCCCAATAAACGTTTGAACCAAATTCAAATAGTAGAAAAAGAAAGACAAACTTTCCTGGTTATCAAAAGGATTCTTGCTTATCAAAAAGGCAGTAATCCAAAAAAGATATGATGACACAACAATCAACCATGGATAGATCATGGATAAGATGTGAGAACTCTTTCCTTTAAAAAAAAAAAAAGACTCTAACCATTTTAGCAGGAGAAACCATCTCCTCAAACGGTTTATTTTCTGGTTAAGCCGGCTTCGCCTATTGTAGAAAGAGCGATCTCTGAACACATACTTTAAGACAGAGAGTCAAAGAGTCTGTAATATTGACCAAACATAGTTAAGGAAAAAGTAACACAAGCGTGTTGGAATAAGCTTGTCTTCTCTAATTGAGAACAAAGAAGAATCAATTGAAGAAGAAGTAGATTTTGGTTTGGGGAAATGAGACCTGCAACAAAGAAGAAGGAGATAAAGTTAGCATGTGATAAGGACATGACTTGAAGAATTTAAACGTGTCGGTCAATGAAGAATATTACTTATATTCTAATTGGAAATTAGTTATGATTTTCCTTTGTTATTAGAATAAGAAAATTTCCTATTTTACAAAATTGTTAACCTTTAGCCTATAAATAATGAATGTATGCCTGGAAGAGACGCACACTTGATCGATTAAATTCAGAGCAATAAACAAGTTTTCAGACTATTGAAATTCATCTTTTTCTTTTGATATTCTGAGACCGACTTCACACATTTATTGTTCTTAATCACAAAATCCAACATGGTATCAGAGCCTAGGTTGATGTAGGTAAAGATCCTAGCAACCTAAACATCACAATTCAGTTTCACAAAACCACAAAAATCACAAGATACTACAAGTAATCACAAAATCACAAGAGATGCAACAAAACATCACACAGATTATTCCTGTGTTTGATGGGAAGAATTTTAGCCTTAGGGTTAAAAGAATGAAGGCAATATTGAAGTCCAGATCTCTATGGACCATTGTCTCAGAAGGAATTTCTCAACCACCAAAAATCAAAACTAAACCAACAGAAGAAGAACTTGCCTCGTTAAAACAGTGGGAGGAGTTAGAAGTCCAAGATCAGCTTGCTTTGCAACTAATTCATAGTGCATTGAGTGAAGATATTTTGGGAGGGAGAGTCTCTGATGAAGAATCAGCCAAAGCCGCTTGGGATCTTCTGCATACAGAATACAAAGGAGACCCAAAGGCATCACAAATTAGACTACAAAGACTAAGAGCAAATTTTTGGAGTGTAAAGCAAACGGCAAAAGAAACAATCAGAGAATTCATGAAAAGAGTTATTGAGCTCAATAATGAGATGAAGTCTTATGGAGACAACATGCCTGAAGAATATTTGGTGTCAAAAGTACTATCTTCTTTGACAACCAAATATGATCCATACATTGGTGTGATCGAGCAAACTAAGGATTTGAAAACAATAACACTGCAAGAACTATTAAATGCATTACAGATGCAAGAAAATAGACTCGAAGATAGAGAAGATCAACATTCCGAGGGAGCGTTCTATGCAAAGTTTAAGAAACCAATCCAGAAATCAGTACAAATAAATTAAGGAACCAACCAGAGCTTCGATGATTTTGATCATAAACCTACTGCCGAAAGGATAATCACTACGAAACAGATTGTTATTTCAAAAACAAGAAGCCTAACAATGATCAAAACAGACATCAGAAGTCACAAATACAATGTTATAACTGTGGAGAAGTCGGACATATATTGCAAAGTAAAGAAAAACCAGCAAGCCTATTTACACCAAGAAAAAGATTTAACACAAGAACTATTATTTGCAGCAAGTGACACGTCAATGAATTCAAGCACCTGGATTCTTGATAGTGGAGCAACAAGCCACATGGTCAAAGAAGAAAAGTTTTTCACAGACTTGGACAAATCAATTCAAACTTCAATTAAAGTGGCTAGTGGTGAGGTACTTGTGAGTGCAGGAAAAGGCAACATAATTGTCGACACAGAATCAGGCCAAAGAACCATAACAAATGTTCTTTTCGTTCCAAGGGTTGATAGAAATTTACTAAGTGTTGGGCAATTGTTGAAAAGTGGATATAAAGTGCTATTTGACGAAGACAGAGGCATCATAATGAATAAAAATTACAACAAGATATCTGAAGTTCTCATGATTGGAACTAGTTTTCCGCTGAGCTGGCCAATCATTGAGAAAGCATATGGAACTCAAGAAGAAAATCTTTCAGATTTGTGGCATAAAAGGTATGGGCATGCAAGACATAATCATTTGCAAGTTCTTCAAGCAAATAATTCGAGATCACCACATTCAAACTCCAAATCCCGGAAAAACCGCCTACCACATACCAAAATCTCCTGGCCCACCGGCTAGCACCACTCGAGACCAACACAATGATCCTAGAGGCTCATATCCAGTCTTATGCTTACGACTACGTCTCGAGACATTTATTACTCTTAACTCATTTACACCCCTCTCACTCGTAGGAACAAAATCCTTTGAGCAATTGGTAGCACAGGGACCACCGTCCCAGTACTCATACTGGGGAACAGCATCCCCGCCAGAATACTGGAGAACACTATCTCTTAAAAGTATACAGTGTGAACACAATTTCCACAAATGAGTTATTCGGGAACACCACGCCCCTAGAGTAGTAAATTCTAAGATGCTTGATATATCATACTTTTTACCCATTTTAGACCATGATATAAGTCCATTATCTAGAGTCTTTGTGGTGTTTTGTGTTTATTTTAGAGTCTTTGCAGGTACTTAGACGTTTGAGGCATAATTGATGTTTTCTGGAAGATTTGGAGCATTGCGGAATCAAGCATCAAAAATTGCAAGTCAGAATCGGATTCAGATGTTGGTGTCGATCGACACCATCTATGGGTGTCGAACGACACCCTGCTCGACAAAGCCCGAAGCCCAAATCTGAAGATGTCTGTTCGAAACCCGAAAGTTCCAGATGTTTATAATTATGTTAATGACGGTTTATGTACCTTATATATACGTTTTCGCAGCAATTGTTTAGGCTCACACTTTATTTCACTAAGTTTTAAGAGATATATTCAAAGGTGTTTGATGAGTTGCTAGATCTGATTTAATTGCATAGGATAAATATCTTTAGAAGTTCTTCATCTTGACTAGTGTTTATTGCTTATTTTAGATTCATGAACAGAAATCTGATCTTAGGATAAATAGTTTTATTAATTGCTTGATTTAGTCTTTGATGACCAAAATTTCTTTTCGCAAAGAAATTTGGTTTAGGGTTTTGTGAACAATTGAACTTGAACTTTAATGCTTGTTTAGATTGTTAGGATTCAGAAAGAAATTTGGTTTTCTAGGATTTAGACAAAGATAATCTTTGCAGCAAAAACTGATTGGTTTTACATTCGTGTTCATGTTTAAGAACTGAGCTTCATAATCCTATCTTTTATTATTATCTGCAATTCTGATTCACCTGCGATTTCCCTGTGCCTAGCGCTTTCTCTTAATTATTTTACAACCGTTTCATCTTGTTTTATTTACTTTGCTTTTCATTCTCATCATCCTGCTTAGCTTAATTCGAACTTATTAATCTATTATATTTTTGATTCCCTGTGGATTCGATCCTTAAATACTGCATCCGATCTCTTAATTTGAGAGAGTAGCTCTAGGGTAAATTTGAGCATATCAAATTTTGGCGCCGATGCCGGGGAGTCATTAGACCATTAGATTCATATTATTAGGATTTTGTCTGAGCTTTTTATTTTTGTTTTTACTTTACTAGCTAGTTTCGTTCGTCTCTTTTGTTTTGTGTTTCAGGTACATGCCTAATCACAACACTAAGAGCAACAAGGACGAGGAACTAGTTAACTACAATCTCGAGGAGTTAGCACGTTTGGAACGTGAGAACAGGAGAGCAGTAAAAAAATAAAGGATGGATGCTATACCACCTCTCATATTGACTCCAGGAGAAGATGAAATTCTGCATGATCCGGCAGGACTGAAGTATAATGCGCAAGGACAGAGGATCAACGATGATGGAACAGTTATCGTCGAAGAGAATATGGCGATTCAGGAGGCAGGTGACAATCGACAAGATGGAGCAGGTGTCGAGCGACACAAAGATCCTGTTGTTCGACGCGAAGAGAACATGGGTGTCGCTCGGCACCAACAAGCAGGTGTCGATCGACACCAGGGCCAGATTCGTCAAAATTTGTTGAGGAACAATACAAATGCTGCGCAAGGAAAAACACTTGCGGACTACAACCGTCCTGATCAGTTCTACGCAAATCGAGCTGCGATCCGACCACCTCCTTTTCAGAGGAATGACGTTGAGCTGAAGCCTGTTTTCTTCAACCTAGTCGCTCAACATCCTTTCCATGGTCTTCCTCATGAGCATCCGATGGATCACATCGAGAACTTTGAGGACCTAGCTTTCAGCATCAAAGCTCAAGGAGTGTCCAACGACTACATATACTATAAGCTATTCCCATACTCGCCTAGTGGGGATGCTTCCTACTGGCTGAAGCAACTTAAACCAGGATTGTTGACTACTTGGGAGGACATCAAGAACGCGTTCCTGAATAACCTTTTTGATGATACGAGGTCTGAGGAACTGAGGAAGAAGATTACATCATTCAAGCAAGGTCCAACAGAAGCATTCAGGGGTGCATGGACGCGATTAAAGTCCTATCAGAGAGATTGTCCTCACCATGGCTTCACCGATGTGCAATTGCTAGGCATCTTCTACAGAGGAGTGGACTGGAGGTATCAGATGGCATTAGATGCTGTGAGCAGTGGTAATTTTAATACCAACTATCCAGAGAACGCAATCACTCTTATCGAGAACTTGGCTTCTAGCAGCGATACTAAAAATGCCGATTTTTAGAGTGAGACCTACTTCCGGGAGTATGGTAATCTCGGTTATTCAGGCAGAGCAGATGATAGCGCAGGATTCGAGGCTTATTTGGCGATGATTTTGATGTAGGAGTCTAGTAGTGAGATTGCTATTGAGAAGATCAGAGTTGTTCTAGATTTTGAGGATGTGTTTCAGTCATTGAAGGGATTACCACCATCTTAGTCTGATCCTTTCACGATGAGCTAGAGACCGGGACATGTCCGATTTCTAAGACTCCTTACAGGATGGCTCCAGCAGAGTTGGCAAAGCTGAAGAAGCAGCAGGAAGACTTGTTGAGTAAGGGTTTCGTTCGACAGAGTGTTTCACCATGGGGAGCACCAGTGCTTTTTGTGAAACATAAGGATGACAACTTTCGATTGTGTATCGATTATCGGTGTCTGAACCGAGTCACGGTGAAGAACAAGTATCCTCTCCCAAGGATTGATGAGTTATTGGATCAGCTGAGGGGTGCTACTGGTTCTCCAGGATAGACTTGGCGTTAGGTTACTATCAGATTCCGATTGATGAGGCAGAGGTTTGTAAGACAGCGTTCAGGATGAGAAATGGGCATTTTGAGTTCGTGGTGATGCTTTTCATTAGATTGATAAACGACGTGTTCAAGGAGTATCTGGACGTGTTCGTTATCATCTTTATTGATGACATTTTGGTCTACTCGAGGAGTCCTGAGGAGCACAAGGCTCATTTGAGGTTGGTTTTGCAAAAGCTTTATGAGCAAAAGTTGTATGCTAAGTTGAGTTTGTGCAGTTTCTGGCAGAGACAAATACTGCTAGAAAACAGCAGTTATGTCACAACAATTTATGACTCTTTTTTTTGTCGCTAAATTTTGTGACGCTTTAGTGAGATAGTTGTGACGCGTTTGCGACCACAATGTAATAAGACATAAAATCGTCGCAAATTAACAACTAGAAAACAAGCATCATTGGTTTGTCGTAATACTGCAACACTTGTACGACCCTGTAAAAGAAGTCACAAAAGAGTGACTCTTATTACAACCTGAACATTTTTTTTTTTGACAACCAAACATTAAATTATATGAAATTCGCACGATTGGTTACCCAAAATGAAGCCAAGTTGTTAACATAAGAAAAAGAAAAAGATCTAAAACGGGCTAACTGAGCTAAAGAATCTGCTTTCGCATTTGAGGTGTGGGGGATCAACAAGAGAGAAAATTGAGGAAATTGCGCCCAAAGGACTTTGAATCTACTGGTGGAAATGGCGAACGCTGGCCAATCCTCCGACAATTGTGAGAACTTTAAAAGGTATGCGCAATCCGACTCAAAACTCTGACAAGGCACTTTGTTCTCCAACATGCAGCTCATTGCCTATAAAGCGCTTCAATGTCTGCGTGGAGGGGAGATCGCAATTGTCTAATCCCCTTCGCTCCTAATAATACTAGTTGTCTCCCTTGATGGCAGAACCACCCGATTCCAGATGTAGATTCAACTTCCTACCATGATCCATCCACCTTAAAACATATTATCGAATGTGGTGGAGCCACTATGTGAACTTGTACCGCAATGATAAGATGTTGCCTTTGTGCCTCATTCCGTACCTTACACTCAGTAACCGCTTGCGTAAGTATTTCTGTCGATTCCACATCTATCCCTTGGAAAACTGTTTTATTTCTAGACTTCCATATAAACCTTTCAATCCAGGGGAATAGTTCATGTTACCCAGTTAAGGCCCTGCATTTTGGACTACACCAAAAAAGAAAATCCATACTTGCAAAAATCGAGGTATATGGAAATTGATTGCCTTCCATAGTGAAAGATGCTAAGTTCCACGTACTCCGAGCTGTTGGACATTCGAACAACACATGGATGATTATCTCTTCCTCTATACCACATTTTGGACATGTCATTGGGTAATCAATACCTCTTTTCCGTAGTCGTGATTTTACTGCCAATTATCCTGTTAAAACTTGCCATAAATAATGTTGAATTTTTGATACGCATAATATACGCCACACGTGAGCCGTCAACTTTGTGGTACTTGGTTCCTTGATTTCTACCATCACCTCCCCTTCCTGGATCATTTTAGCTACTTGCTTGATATCCTCACTTTACCGTGTAATTCCCGGATTTCGTCAAATGCCAAATCCAATTATCTTCCATGAAATGTGGGCTAATTTCTAACCCCCGGATCCATGTTATATCCTTGGGGTCCATAAATTCCTGGAGGATCAGCAAATGCCAATCCATTGTGCTATGATTAATTAAATGAATCACCATAAGATTAGTGTGCCATATCCTTCCTCGCCCTCGTGCAGGTCTAGGAAATTTATCTGGTATCCATGGATCTTTTCATACTGCAATCCCATGCCCCGACCCCAAGCCCTTACGACTCCCCTTATATAGTAGCTCTCGAACCGAGAAAATACTCCGCCAACCAAAAGATGGGGACCTCGACTTTTTAGCCATAAGGGGGTGGCAGTCTCTGAAATATCTCTCTTTCATCACTCTTGCGACAAGTGAATTTTGAAATCTATATAGTCTCCATAATTGTTTCGCCAGTAATGCCGAGTTAAACATTTCTATAGAACGAAACCCCAATCCATCCTCCTCCTTGGGCAGACATAGTTTTTCCCACGCGACCCAATGTAAATTGCGAGTGGTTCCATTAGAACTCCACCAAAAATTCACTATGGCACTTGTTAACTTAGATATTAACTTATGAGGCAATTGAAAACATGACATAATGTAGGTGGGTAGCGCTAGGGCCACCGACTTGATCAAAACCTCTTTTCCCCCCTTTGAAAGAAATTTTGCCGACCATCCATGTACCCTTTCAATGAGTCTCTCAGTAATGTAATTAAATATCTGACTCTTTGATCCTCCTAAACTCTTCGGAATACCAAGATAATTCCCCATTCCTCATTCTTTATCAATCGCGAGAATTATTTCATTTGCATTTTTGCTTGATCATGTACATCATGTCCAAAACATAATGGAAGATTTTTAAATATGTATCTCTTGACCCGATGCCACACCATACTTCCGTTGAATCTCTAAAATGACCTTTCCCTCTCCCTCTTCTGCCTTACAAAAGAAAAGGCTATCATCCGCAAATAAAAGGTGTGATAGCTGGACTTTGTCTTACTATTTTTATTCCCGTGATTAAACCGATCCTCTCTGCCTTACGGATATTGGCTATCATGACCTCCGTGCATAGGATAAAAATATGTGGAGATAATGGGTTGCCTTGACGTAATCCCCTATTTGGGATAATTCGACCCCGTGGTTGACCATTCAACAATACTTGATATGAAACCGATCAAACATACCACATAATCCTTGTAATCCATGTTTGGTTAAATCCAAGTTTTTGAAGCACTTGTTCCAAAAAATCTCATTCGATCCTATCATAAGAGTTGCTCATATATGTCTTAATGGCCATAAATTCATCGCAACATGAATAATTTGTCCATAATCCATGAAACATCTTCTGAGCTATCAGAATGCTATCCGTTATTAACCTTCCTTATACAAATGTCAACTGTGTCTATGTAATCACTTTTGGTAAAATCTTTCTTAATCTTAAACACAAAATTTTCGAAATAATTTTATACCCCACATTGCATAAACTAATAGGCTTAAATTCAGACATTCTTTTTGGTGCCTCGACCTTTGGAATAAGACAAATATTTGTCTCATTAAGTCGAGGATCAAAATTCCCCCTATTGAAAAAGTTTTTCACCTCTTTAACTAGTTCCCCCTTTATGGAGTCCCAGAACCGCTGGTAGAAAAGAGCCGTCATCCCATCTAGGCCTGGTGCCTTTTCTGGATTCATTACAAAAATTGCTTTCTTATCCTCTTCTTCTGTTACCACCCTCATATGCCCTACATTCATACTCCTTGTAACTCTCGATTGAACCTCCTCTAAAGCCTCGTTGTTATCCCACGGTCCAGCCGCCTTAAATAGCGAATCGAAGTACTCTGTTGCAGTATTCTCCATTCTTTTATCTGTTTCTTCCCAAACCCCCCCTCCTCATTAAATAGCCCTATTATCATGTTTCGTGCCCTCCTTTGTTTGGTACATCCGTGGAAATATTTCGTATTTCTATCGCCATCGCGATACCAGTGATTACGACTCTTTTGCTACCAATACATTTCCTCTTCTCTATAGGAATTTAATAAATCACAAGCAATAGCTTGAACCGATTCTGTCAAAACTAAATTATCTGCTTTTGCCTCTTTCAAAGCCGCTTTCAAATCGGTGATGTTAGCATGTCCTGGGAGACTATTATTTTTCTGCCACCAGGAAATCGAATTCCTACAATTAGCTATGCGATCTACTAAACCCACCTGCCAGAAATTTCGTGTTCTGTTCCACCCTGATTCAACCGCCTCCTTAATGCCTTCTTTATCCACCCATCTTTTGTCAAACCAAAATGATCGGTGATATGTCCGTTTGTGAAGTTTGAAATCCCGTAGTATAGGCATGTGATCCGAACCTGCCATGGCTAGATGCTTTATGACACAGAAAGCAAACTCTGCATACCATTCCTTGTTCCCTATCGCGCAATCCAACCGGCACCAAACTCTGTGGTTCCTTACCCCGTTACCCCTCCAAGTCATCAATGGCCCTATACATCTTAATTCCATCATACCACAATGACTCAACATAGCATTAAATGGTACAAAAGACGCAGCTGATCGCAGTTTGCCTCCTTCTTTTTCATGGTTACTAGTCAATTCATTAAATCTCCTATCATTAGCCATGGATCCGATCAATTCATTCCAGTGTTAATTAATCGATCCCACACATATTACCAATATTTTATTACCGGGTCACCATAGACAAATGTCATGAATAAATCTATGCCTTTAAGTCTTGCCTTTGCATCAATAATTTGAGTACACGAAGAAATAACTTGTAAATTTATTTCATTATTGTAGAAGAGAGCCAAACCGCCACTCGAACCAATTGGTTCCACGGTAAACAATTTATTAAAACCAAATTCAACTTGCAAATTTTCCAAATAAGTGAAACATTGTTTTGATTACGAAAGAAATATCATATCCATTTTATTTTCTCGCCATACATATCTTAAATAATCAGCTGTCAAGTCACCACCAAGATCTTGACAATTCCAACTCAGGACCTTCACGTTTTAGCCGGTGGCTTTGGGAGAACCACCTTCCCTGACGTCATGTGGCGCATATTCCGCACCATAGGTTTCATCATCCTCGTAGATGCCTCCGAAGTTCTGGTTATCCCCTGTTGTATCTCCTTCAAAACATGCTTCGATAAAACTCGTTTACAACCAATACCTTTCCTAGGAGAAGCAAATAATATAAGATTTCGTTTCCTACTACTTATCCCTCGTAACACCTTAGGACTCTGCTTCCCAACTCGTGAATCAATAGAGACAGCCCCTGGGCATTCATCTAATTCCTTACTAATACATTCTATTTCCTCAGCCAAAGGTAAAAGAGATATAATCATACCTTCCTCCTCATTCATGAAAGTGCTCCCTTGGCAAATTAGCTCTACAAGAAAAGACCATTTTCCTTAATGTCATAATCGTCTAAAACCAATTCTCCCTCTTCTACAATCAAATCCGTATTTGCCGTCTTTATGTCCGTCTGCGCCTCGTGTTCTCTAGTAACGTCATGCTCCTTACCCTTAGTTTTACTCAACATATCCATCTTGGATGGGTCTTGAGACACACCAGTGTCCATAGTTCTATGGATTTGGCCTGAAGCTTCTCTCTTGGCCTCATATAACGGAGCCGGCCAGGCTGAGCCTCTTCCTCGACCTCCTTGATGTAACCGGTTGCCTTTTCCCCTAAAATCATTGTCACCTTGATGACCGCCTCGCAACTGATTATCCATGCCCCCCCCCCCCCCCCCCCCCCCCCTCATTCCTGTGTCCATCAATGCGGAAAGATCTCCCATCTCGAACTGCGTTTTTGTATGACTCATGAACAACACCACTTGAGGATCCTAATTCTTTGTGGTTCCAAGATGTATCTTTCTTTGTGATACCAGTCATGTGCAACGGCCTCTTTACCAATTTTTTACGAGGAAATTCCCAACCCTTCTCCTCCTCTTTCACCACTTGAGAACTATTCGTAACCTCTTCTACTTTTGGACCTAACTCCATCGGAGCGCATAACTCAGGACAATAACTCGCCAAATGAGACAGCCTAAAGCAGTGCTTACAATGATTTGCTAGTTTATCGTAATCGATCATTACATTTACTTCATTACCATCATCATATGGAATGATAGTGTGTTTGATTAACGAGTTAAAACCATTAACTGTTACTCTGATAAAACCATCATCCTCATCAACCTCCTCTGCCTTCCCAATCGCTTCTCCAACAACCCATAGCGAAGCTCCCGCCCCATATTGGATCAGAATCCCCTTTACTCTAGCCCAAAATGATATTTCAGATGGGTAATCTTCGGCCACCACAGGTTCCCATCGAACCAATGATACCATCCAAGAATCGTAATGGTACGGTCCATTACAGAGCACCTCCTGGATATCTTCCTCTGACTTAAAACTAAAATGAAACTTACCATCTCCAATATCCGTTTCCGAGACCTTGTCTTCGAGTCTCCAAAATTTTGGCATATTGTGTAGCAAAGAATCCATGTTTTGGAACATCGGATTCCATACACGTCCAATAAGGGTCAACCCGAATTGTTTGATTCTTCTCCCAACTCCAAGTGAGGCTACCTTCACGACCGCGGTACGGACCACTTGAACTTTCCCTTGTTGCACATTCACGTGAGCCATTGAAAACAATTGATACACAACCCAAAAACTCCCTGATTTCCAATTTCCAAAACCCAAAAATAATTTGGAACACTCACTCAATATCTTGTAATAAAAAACCAAATAAAAAACCAAAACGTTCTTTTCTGTATACACCATCCGTAGCACAAAACACTCGCTCAATAATTTGTATTTGGATGAGATAACACACACTAACACCAGTACGTTCCTTTTTATATTACGCGGCGGAAACCTCATAAATATCCCCTTGATCTCTAGAATCCCAATTAATTTTCAGTGAATTGAGATCAAATCAGTGCCATGTATCAACGGATTTTCCTGTCCCGTATCTCCTCTTCCTTCCTGAAACCAGCCCATGATATCAATCGCGATTACAATTGAAATTCGCTTGAACCAATTGCCATATTTGAAATTCGCTTCCATAATGGACACCCCCAAATCCCTTTGAAACCCGACTTTCCATTTCTGGGTAAATCTCCAATCGAAGTTCTGACCGATTCTCTGGGAATCACATCCAAATCTAATACACCAATTTAACGCCTCTTTGATTCGAATCTTCAGATTAAAATCAATTCCCTTCAAAAAGATCTTCAAAGATGCAACTCGTAATCCCGTCAAATAGAGAGAGGTTATCTCGAATCCATAAACTTTCCGATTTAGCCATAATCTCCGATATACATCAGAAGATCGTAATCTTGATTCCTCATGTAAAAACCCAATTCCAGAAAACGCAGATCGGAAACATTCCATCACTTAATATATCTTTTGTTATCAACGTAGTATATTACTTAGATTAATTGTTTTGGAGTTTATCATATTAGAAAACACCAAAAATTCCTAGCAAACATTTTAAAATTTAAAATAATTTTTTCCCATCTACAACCTGAACAATTAGCCACTAAGTAGTGACAAATTCTGGATTTCAATTTTCGAATTTGATGATATGGTAATATAAACTAAATTTGTAATAAAGTAAATAATTATTAGTAATAGGTTAATCGGTAATAATGGTAATGGACTCTTATATACATGTTATGAGTTCGAATACAAGATATAACAATTAGGGTCATAGCATTATTTTTTCACTCATTTAGCAATTTTACAATTGGTCACAAAAGCGTGAGTAATTGTCCACCAATTTGCAATTCTTTTGTGACACAATAAATAATTTGTGACAAAATTGTTTCTACTTAGCTACGCATTTGTGTTATTTTCAAAATACAAGAAATGATAACTTAATTTATCTCAACTTTGTACATAGATTTGTATTTGATACACGAAATACAACATGGTAATTCATAAAATGTATACATTTTGTAATTACATATATGTTCATCTCACATACTTAAAATGTGAATGCATAAACATATGTATATATATATATTACAAAGTTTGGTAAAAAGAATTTTGTAAAAAAAATTTCTTAATTTGTGTTAGTTTACTAGGTAAGACCAAACAATTTCTTAAGAACCATAAAAAGAATGGTTGGTTAAGCATGTGGATCCTATTTTTAGTGCAAATAGTTTAGGGTTTAGGATATAGATATGTGACCATTGATATTTGTCACAAACCAGTCAGTGGTTGGGACATATTTGCAACATTTTTGTGACACAATAATGATTTTGTGACACAATTGTTTCCATTTAGTGACATATTTGTGTTATTTTTAAAATACAAGAAAAGGGAAGTTATAGATTTCGCCGGTAGTAGCTTTATCCATCAAAGTGAGTTTCTGGTTAAGGAGAAGATGAATAATCGGCATTTGAGGTGATCTACCGGGGCTCCATTTGTGTTGACGATGTTACACAAGTCTTAAAAAGAATCAATATGATTAAAAGGGTTTTCTTCGGGAAGTCCACCGAATTGGTCTTACTTTACAAGTGCTATAACTTGAGGTTTTATTTTGAAGTCCACGTCTTGTGATGTTAGATAAAATGGGTTTCGGTCTATGAGGAGCATGGAAGTTTTGTCGGAAACCCAAATGATCTCATCATTAGTGGTCGGCCCATCTTCTTTGTCGGGTTGTTGTTGAAATTCGTCATTTTGATGTTCTGTCTCCAACAATTGATTGTAAGTCTCGCCATAAATGTGTGGCTCAATTTGGTCGGTTCCAGGAGGTTGTAAAGGTTGATGTAACTGCTGGTCATGAACCGTAGTAGCCATACTTGCTTCGTTATACTCCTGAAACACTCGAAAACAAAAGAAAAACGAAAATTGAAATTGCAAAAATAAAGAAAAACGTTTTAGACTAGATTCTAGTCCGAAACTTGTAGACAAAGAACAATAGGTCCCCGGCAACGGCGCCAAAAACTTGATGGGGTGTAAGTTTTACCCAAATAAACAACTGCAAGTGTACAACAATCACAATAGCATAGATGCGATCGAATCCACAAGGACCTAGTTTTGTACTACAAATTTATTAGAATCGAATCAAGCTAAAACAAAATAAAAGTTTGGGGATTTTGAGATCACGAAAATAGCAATTTAATTGGATGAAAATCAGATGAAGCAAACGTTAGGCAATAGGTTCACCGCAGAGATTCATAAATCATTAACAATATGGTCGAAATTCAGGGAAATTGTTCTAGAATTCAAATCACGAAGATATAATCATTCCACTTCCGTGGCTCCGACTACTATGTTTTAACACCCTAATAGACTCAACTTTTGATGATTATTACAAAGTGAAAACACGCGGAAAGCACAAGATTCAATTGTTCATAATATTCTATAACTAACCTTTCGAATTGTTATAACGCATTACTCATCAAATACTAGTTCAGGCAACATACAAGCTTTTGGAGAGTATGTTAAACCCATGATTTGATGTTAATTGATCAGAAAAACATACAACATTAAGCTCAAGTAAAGATGAAGAACAATATAGCATCCCTAATTTTATCGACAAAATTTAACAATCATGAACTCTTTGATTTTCCTATAGCCTAAGAAGGGGAATTACTCAAGCATGGTGCACGAAACAAAGCAAAGAGATAATGAAAACATGATAAATAAAATTGAATTAAAGAGTAAAGGTTGAAGGATTCTTCTCTGTATCATGATACAAAGCGAGATCATCCAACGGAAGCTCGTGAAACTCAAATCTATGGAGAAATCCCCAAAGGGACGTGGTGGCTGTTTCTCTCTGCTAAAAGTGTTTATTATTTTGGCACACACTAAAACAAGAGGCTAAAAACAAGTATATATAGGCCTAGGGTCTTCTAGGGTTTAGTTTTGGGCAAAAACGTCTTTTCAGTCGAACTGCTCCAGGCACCGGTCCAAGACCCTGGAAAAACTCAAGTGTCTGGTGCCTCAGTCCATAAGTTATTTTTTGGTGTGTGTCACCGGTCCATGGCACCGGACCACGAGTCCGTCCGGTGCGAGACCCATTCACTTCTGAGGCAGTTTGACAAGTCTTCAGTAATTCGGGTGTATCTTCCTCCTCACAACTCCAAATGAGATAATTACAATTCCATTAGAAAGCTAACTCAAAGATCTTGAAATGTAGTCATCGTTAATTAAAACCCAAGTTGATATGATCCTCCGTCCGTAGCTAAACTTCAGTCTTTTCAATTCTGTCCAACTTGGTAAAATATGATAACTTGAGGGATCTTGGGTTTGTACTAAGTCTTTGGCTTATAAAAATTGTTGTGGAATAGAATACACCTCTTTAAGCTCTTTTTACTCCTTTTAGATGAGTTTCCCTGTTAAGACTCTAAAACTACAAATACGAGGAAAATTACCTCTTTTGGTGTAAAAGCTTATTAAAGTACTTATAAAATGCATTGAAATAGATAATAAAATAGGTAAAATATAGGGTATATCAACTCCCCCAGACTTAAACCTTGCTTGTCCTCAAGAAAAATTCAAGAATAGAAAAGAGGTTTGAAAACATGAAAACTCACATATTCTTTAGAACTCGCTTTGATCTCTAAACCTGTAATCCACTTATAGACAAAGTGAGTTCATAGACTCTTTTCATCGTTTTCCATCATGAATTCGAAAGTATGTCCGAAACTACTATCCCTGCAATATCTCAACTTCAAATCGATCGATTCTTTTACTCTCTTAGATTCACAAAAATCTCCGATCTAGGATATTTACAAGGAATACGGCTAGGTGTTTGGAAAGGCTAATTTTAGTGGTGAGGGTAAAAGTGTTTAGGGTTACCAAAAATTCCGGGTGCAAGATATTATGCAAAATCGCAAGAGAGAATGGATCTATTGAAGTCCAACCACTTTGTTGTTTGCCTTTCTCCCCCAGACTTAGACTTCTCTCCATGAATCACTTGTAAAACTCTCTAACTCATCTCTCCTTTGTATCATGGCATTCCTTGGGTATTCATCGGCCTTTGACTCTTTGTAAACTATTTTCCTTTCCTCATATACATATACCTTTTTTTTTTTGAAAAGTGGAAAATGGTCTTATAAAGATATGAGTCGAGTAAGGCACGAAATTGTTACCATAATTAAGCATCCCAGGAACGGCCAGGCTTAATTTTCTGAAATTTTTTCGTCGTACACTTTCTTTCTAATTTTAATCGTCGCATCTTCTAGTGATTGGAAAATTGCGTCGACCCTACTCTCTCCGACGTTTTTACACATATCTGCATTAAGGTTATAGCAAAAGAAATGCATGTGGTCTGAAAGGCTAAGGGTTTATGAGCTGGCCATTCATGAGAATAGAGAGTGGTAAAAAGAGGATAAGAAGTCATGATGTGATTCGTTTCCTTGATCTAATATCCTTAACAAGAGATAGTCAAAAATCATGTTAGTAAACCAAATTAACAATCGAAATCATATCCATCAAAATGATGTAAGTAGCAATCTCCTAGGACTCCATTCGGTCAATAGGTGTCTAAATCAATTGTCTGGAACAAATCTTGTAATAATGGTTACTTAGTTTTTTGAAATCAAAACGTTATTGTTCCTAGAAAAGAATCATCATTCTCGACTTATTTTGACTCAAAAAAACGGGTTTTTAAAACAGTTTTTGAAAACATAAAAATCCAACATGAAACAAATGTGTTAGAACAATCCCCCCAGACTTAACTTGCACCGTCCCGGTGTAAATTAAATCAAAATAAGGGAGAATTAAGGTAAGAAAAATAGGTATTTGAATTTAAAATTGAAAAAAAAAATGAAAGAAAAGTTTGTGTTTCGAACCGGTTGGGTCAATGGTTCGTGCCATAGTGATCTTCGATTCGAGTGATGGGCACGCTAGGACACGGGACCAAGGTTGCTGGGGACACAAGCCTCTGGGCAATCCGCAGGTCAAGCGGAGTCGCGGGTCAAGCGAAGCAGCGGGACGAGGGACTCCAGGATGCGGTGGAGGTGGGAACGCGGGACGCCTGGCGTCGATCCAGATCCTGTGCTTGGGGCGGGTGATCGTTGCGGTACGCGGGACTGGTTGATGCGTTGAGACGCCGGACACTGGGCCAATTCCCGCGGTCGGAGCCTCGGATTGGTGCAGGACGTGCGTTGGATCCGCGGAACAAGAAGCATACGGGCACCGGACCAAATCCCGTGTCCGGTGCCACGGTCTGTGGTCTGGGACCTAGCTGGGATGCAGATCGGTCTCGCACCGGTCACGGACGATGTCTGATGCATCCAACAAGTGCATTGGCCGGTCCGAAATTTTTTTTTTTTTAAACTATAAAATTAAAATAAAATATTAGTAAGACCTATGATAATTAAACTAGAATCAAAATAAAAACTATAAAAATATGGGTTGCCTCCCACATAGCACTTGTTTAAAGTCAATTAGCTCGTCTTCTTTGAAGTCTAGATATCGGGTGGTTCATCCAAGATGATGTTGACTTCTGCATCACACTTGGTATCAGCAAGATAAGGTTTTACTCACTGACCATTCACCGTGAACTCAGTTCCATGAGGATCCCAAAGTACTACGGATCCATATAGTTTGACTTCCTTGATAGTAAAGGGTCCTGACCATATAGATCAAAGTTTTCCTGGAAAGAGTTTTAAACGTGAATTGAAAAGTAAAACCTGGTCATTTGGTTGCAAATCCTTTGGAATGATCTTCTTATCGTGGAAAGCTTTGGTCTTTTCCTTGTATATCTTGGTGTTCTCATAAGCTAGATGGCGAATTTCCTCCAATTCATTCAACTGGATTAAATGTCGTTCTCCAGTGGTCTTCAAATTGAAATTTAGTTCCTTAACGGCCCAAGCAGCTTTGTATTCGAGTTCCACCGGGAGATGACAAGCTTTACCATAAATTATATGAAATGGGGTTGTTCCCAATGGTGTTTTAAAAGTTGTTCTATACGCCCAAAAAGCGTCCTCCAATTTTTCTAGACCAGTCTTGCCGCGTCTTCGCAGTTGTCTTTTGCAAGATGGCGTTGATTTCTCGATTGGAGATCTCCACTTGTCCATTAGTTTGAGGATGATAGGCAGTAGCGACTTCATGCTCAACTCCGTTTTCTTCAAGAAGTTGTCGAAAGATCTTTTGATAAAATTGGTTCCTCCATCACTAATCATAACTCTTGGGATGCCAAAACGTGGGAAGATAACTGACTTGAATAACTAGATGACGACCGGTGCTTCATTTGCCGGAGTTGCTACAGCCTCTACCCATTTGGAGACGTAATCCACTGCGACTAAAATGTATTGGTTTCCAAAACACATTGGAAAAGGGCCCATGAAATCGATTCCCCATACATCGAAGACTTCGGCTTCTAAGATGAAATTTTCGGGCATTTCGTTTCTTCTGCTTATGTTGCCCATACGTTGGCACGCATCACATCTGGAGACGAAGGCGTGAGCGTCCTTAAACAATGTTGGCCACCAAAAACCGACTTGGAGTATTTTAGAGACCGTCTTGAAAGTTGCAAAATGACCAGCGTAGGACGAACTATGACACCCGTGTATGATTCCTTCAACATCTTCTTCTGGAACACATTTTCGAAACAAGTTATCTTGACATTTCTTGTAGAGATAAGTTTCATCCCAATAGTAAGATTTGATCTCCTTGAGAAATTTTTTCTTCATATAACCAAAGAATAGTTGTGGTTCAATATCTGCCGCTAAATAATTAGCTATGTGGCGGTACCACGGTGTTGCAAAAGTTGTCTTTTGCTTCTTATGGGTTGGACTTGGGTGGGTTTGATTACTCAGACGAGGAATGGCATTCAAGGTGTAAACGTGTTCTTCTATTAAGGAATCATTCATAGGCAACGGTTCTTCTACACGCATCCGAGAGAGGTGATCCGCTACACCGTTTTCTATGCCCTTCTTGTCTTTAATTTCCAAATCCAATTCTTGTAATAGAAGGATCCATCTTATGAGGCATGGCTTGGCATCTGTCTTGGATAAAACATATCTCAAAGCAGCATGGTCCGTGTAAACAATCACTTTTGCTCCCACCAAGTAAGACCAAAATTTCTCAAAGGCGAAGACAATTGCGAGTAGCTCCTTCTCCGTCGTGGCGTAATTGTATTGGGCTTCATCCAAGGTCCTACTAGAATAATAGATGAGGTTTAGCTTCTAATCCTTTCGCTGTCCCAACACTGCTCCTACTGCATAGTCGCTAGCGTCACACATAATCTCAAAGGGAAGCTTCTAATCTAATGATTGAACCATTGGAGCGCTAATGAGTGCTTCCTTGATCTTGTTAAAAGCGACGTGACACTCCACATTGAATTCAAAGGTTGTGTCCTTGCATAATAACCTTGTGAGTGGACGAGCGATGTTGGAGAAGTCTTTAATAAATCGCCTGTAGAAACCAGCATGTCCCGGGAAACTTCGAATGCCTTTAACATAAGTCGGGGGTTGCAAACCGACCATCACTTCTATCTTGGCCTTTTCAACTTCAATTACATTTTTTGAAATTCGATGTCCCAATTGATTTCATCTCTTACCTTGAAGTGGCACTTCTCTCAATTCAACACAAGGTGTTTGTCTTCGCAACATTGTAAAACCCTGCCAAGATTTGACAATAATTTTAGAAGGATGAGCCATATACTGAAAAAATTGTCCATAAATACCTCCATTATGTCCTCGATATAATCCGTAACAATAGCCATCATGCATCTTTGGAATATAGCTGGAGCGTTACACAATCTAAATGGCATTCTTTGATAAGCGAATGTATCATAAGTGCCTGTAAACGTCATCTTCTCTTGATCATTGGGATGGATGGGTATTTGGATAAATCCCGAATAACCATCAAGAAAATAATAATAAGGGTGATTAGCAAGACGCTGAAGCATTTGATCAATAAAAGGAAGAGGAAAGTGATCTTTTCAGGTTGCAGAATTAAGCTTCCTGTAATCGATGCACATTCAAGGTCCAGTGATTGTTCTCGTCGGTATCAGCTCCTCGTTTTCATTCTTCACCACCGTGACTCCTCCTTTCTTGGGAACTACGTGAACTGGGCTTACCCAAGTACTATCCGAGATAGCATATATGATTCCCGCTTCTAAGAGTTTCATGATTTCTTTCTTCATGACTTCCTTAAGGTTCGGATTAAGTCTTCTTTGATGCTCTATGGATGAAGAAGATTCGTCCTCGAGATGAATTTGGTGCATACATAAATCAGGAGAGATTCAATATCTCGAAGGGAATATCCTAGAGCTTTTCGATGCTTTCTCAACTCACAAAGGAGTAGTGAAGTTTCGCTTTCACTAAGGTTAGAGTTGATAATAACAGGATAAATTTGATTAGGGCCAAGAAATGCGTACCTTAACCTAACGGGAAGCTCTTTGAGTTCGACCTTAGGAGCCTTGAGCTCACTCCAAGGGTCACGGTCCTCCTTGCTAGTTGGCTTAGGCGGTGTCGTCTCATCCTTCTTCTCGTCTAAGGAAAGGTAGGCCACCATCTTATCATAAGAATGCGGTATCTCCAGAAGCCTTGCGTATTCTTGGGTTTTATCTTTCAAGTAGCCGTTTTCTTGATATTGCTGCGTTAGAGCTACTTCTAGAGAGTCATTGAGAATGAGTTCTTCAATTATCTCTTCGGAAGCTTCGGTTAGCTTATCCATGAGGAAGACTCTCTTGCTCAAAGTCGGGGATTGCTTATAGTTGTTGACATCGAAATGCATTGTCAAATCCCCAAGGTTGATCTTAATCTTCCTTCCTTTCACGTCTATCATTACTCCAGCGGTAGCTAAGAAGGGACGTCCAAGGATGATTGGGTCTCTAGGCTCTTGATCTAGCTCTAACACCACGAAGTCTGCAGGGATACAACATTCTCAGATTTTAACTGATAAGTCAAGAACGATACCTACCGGGCGTCTTACGGAGCGATCCGTGAAGACTAGTTTGATCCTTGTGGGCTTGAAGTTGGTGATTCCAAGTCATCTAGCCACTGAATACGGCATTAGGTTCACGCTAGATCCAAGGTCACACAAGCATCGCTCGAAAGTGCTCCCTGAAATGTCACAAGAAAGCACAAAACTACATGGATCTCTTAGCTTATGTATACTTTCGTTTTGGAGTTCCTTACTACACTCTTGAGTGATCATCATTATTACTTCTTCTAGGCTTACATTGCTGGTTAAAATCCCCTTCATATACTTTCTCAAAGATGGAATGATCATTCAAGCGTCAATAAAAGGTAGTCTCACACTTAGTTGACTTACGAGTTCCTTTAACTTTGCTTGCTCCTTTTCTTTATTTGGCTTATTTAAAGCACTTGGGAATGGCACTTTAGGTTTTTACGTGGCTCGTTCGGGACGCGGAATCACGTTTCCTTTGATATATCTACTAAAGAGTTCGGTCTCCGGTTCCTTCTCCTTCTCTAGTTTGATGACAACCTCCGATTCTATCTCCCTTGGCTTTGAAACTTCGGCTTCCTTTGGCATCAAGACCTCGTCCAAATTTTTTCCACTCCTTAGAGTAATGGCCTTCACATTTTCATTCCTTGGATTAGCTTCTGCCTTCTCTGGAAGAAATCCTTCCGGTCTCTTCATGGTCTCCGCAACACATGCTACATAGAATTCGAGGTTCTTTACGTGAGAAGAAATGACTCCAAACCTCCGCTTGAAATCGTGCCTCAAGTTGTTCATTTGAGAAGGTATTTCTTTTTTTAGTTGTACTTCCCACGATGAAATCCTTAAGCTATCTATTCGAGTTGTACTTCCCACGTTTTTTTCTCCCTTATGTTCTTGAAGCCTATGCGATCTCCTTGGTGGTTGATAGTGCAACATTTTTGTGACACAATAATGATTTTGTGACACATTTGTTTCCATTTAGTGACATATTTGTGTTATTTTGAAAATACAAGAAAAGGGAAGTTATAGATTTTGCTGGTAGTAGTTTTATCCATCGAAGTGCGTTTCCGGTTAAGGAGAAGATGAATAATCGGCATTTGAGGTGATCTACCGGGGCTCCATTTGTGTTGACGATGTTACACAAGTCTTCAAAAGAATCAATATGATTCAAAGGGTTTTCTTCGGGAAGTCTACCGAATTGGTCTTGCTTCACAAGTGCTATAACTTGAGGTTTTATTTTGAAGTCCACGTTTTGTGATGTTAGATAAAATGGGTTTCGGTCTATGAGGAGCATGGAAGTTTTGTCGGAATCCCCAATGATCTCATCATTAGTGGTCGGCCCATCTTCTTCGTCGGGTTGTTGTTGAAATTCGTCATTTTGACGTCCTGTCTCCAACGGTTGATTGTGAGTCTCGCCATCAATGCGTGGCTCAATTTGGTCAATTCCAGGAGATTGTAAAGGTTGACTGCTGGTCATGAATCGTAGTAGCCATACTTGCTTCGTTATACTCTTGAAACACTCAAAAACAAAAGAAAAACGAAAATTAAAATTAAAATTGCAAAAATAAAGATAAACGTTTTAGACTAGATTCTAGTCCGAAACTTGTAGACAAAGAACAACAGGTCCCCGGCAACGGCACCAAAAACTTGATGAGGTGTAAGTTTTACCCAAATAAACTACTGCAAGTGCACAACATTCACAATAGCATAGATGGGATCGAATCCACAAGGACCTAGTTTTGTACTACAAATTTATTAGAATCGAATCAAGCTAAAACAAAATAAAAGTTTGCAGGTTTTGAGGTCACGAAAGTAGCAATTTAGTTGGATGAAAAATCAGATTAAGCAAACGTTAGGCAATAGGTTCATCGCAGAGATTCATAAATCATTAACAATATGGTCGAAATTCAGGGAAATTTTTCTAGAACTCAAATAACGAAGATATAATCGTTCAACTTTCGTGGCTCCGACTACTATGTTTTAACACCCTAATAGACTCAACTTTCGATGGTTATTACAAAGTGAAAACATGCGAAAAGCACAAGATTCAATTGTTCATAATATTCTATAACTAACCTTTCGAATTGTTATAAAGCATTACGCATCAAATACTAGTTCAGGAAACATACAAGCTTTTGGAGAGTATGTTAAACCCATGATCTGATGCTAATTGATCAGAAAAGCATACAACATTAAGCTCAAGTAAAGATGAAGAACAATATAGCATCCCTAATTTTATCGACAAAAGTTAACAATCATGAACTCTTTGATTTTTCTATAACCTAACAAGAGGAATTACTCAAGCATGGTGCACGAAAAAAGCAAAGAGATAATGAAAACATGATAAATAAAATTAAATTAAAGAGTAAAGGTTGAGGGATTCTTCTCTATATCGAGATACAAAGCGAGATCATCTACCAGAAGCTCTTGAACCTCAAATCTATGGAGAAATCCCCAAAGGGACGTGGTGGTTGTTTCTCTTTGCTAAAAGTGTCTATTATTTCGGCAAAAAACAAGTATATATAGGCCTAGTGATATGTTCTCCCAAAGGAACGCACACTCTTCTTGGTATTTCAAACGGATAGATCCTTGGATGAACAAGGCGGGGAGAGGTGAACGGCTGTGTCGAGAGCTATGGACTGCACTCGGTAAACCTGAACCGAAGGCTAACCACCTAAGGAACGTTGTGACTCGTCGGCTAACCACCTCGGAGTCAGAGTGAACACAAGGCTAACCACCTAGTGATCGATTTGTGATCAAGGAGCTAACCACTCAATGATCGATTTTATTTCGTTGGCTAGCCACCAAAGAGATCTAAAAAGTTCACAAAGGAACAAGGGAGAAACTTCTTAAGAAAAGATTTTTTATAAAAGTCAATGATTATTCTCAAAGGGAGTACATGGTTTATATAGGGAGAGAATTAAAGATAATAGTACTAAAAACAATGCATGGAAAATAACAAGGTTTAATTATTTTTGATTAAGACTAAGACCAATGAATCTTGACTAATAATAAATCAAAGTGTGAACACTTCTTGGCCTCCACGTTCAATGCATCTCCTTGCATGAAAATTCCATGCGATTTTAGTCTTGATATTTTCATGAAATTGGACCGTAAGGGGGAAGCATAAGTCGTGCCTCGTTAAAACCTCTACTCGGAAAACCCATTGGGACAAAACCGAGTACAGGAAAAAGAGTACAACAACTTATGCTTAACGACCAACCTCAAGAAAATATCGCAGCCGAAATTGAGGTAACGGCATTATGCATAAGCTGATCTTCTTCCTTGATCTGAACTTCATTAAGTAGCTCCTGAACAGCTCCGACAAGCTTCCTTGTCTTGGACCGCGTAACGGGAACTTCGTGTATGATCAAAGCTTCCTCGTCCAAAGCATGCACGTCCATGATCGTATCATCCCCCTCCTCTAGAAAAGGATTTGTCCTCAAATCGTCTTGATCTGCCACAAAGGGAATGATATCAGCAATATTGAAGCTAGAGCTAACGGAGTACTTACCTTTGAGATCAATTTTGTAAGAGTTGTCATTGATCTTCTCCAAAACCGTGAATGGTCCATCAACTCTCGGCAAGAGTTTAGACTTACGTTCTTCCAGGAACCTCTCCTTTCTTAAATAGATCCAAACGAGATCACCGGGTTCAAATGTCTTCTTGTGCAGTCCTTTGTTGGCATGTTTGCGGTATAGCTCGGTCTTACGCTCGATGTTCTGTTTTGCCTTTTCATGCATTTGTTTCACCAACTCGGCCTTCTACTTTCCATCTATGCTTACACGTTCACTCAAAGGTAAATGAGTTAAATCAAGAGGCGTAAGCGGATTAAAGCCATAAACGAGTTGAAAAGGAGAAAAACAAGTAGTAGAATGCACGGCATGATTATATGCAAATTCTACGTGAGGTAAACATTCTTTCCATGAATTAAGATTCCTTTTGATCACGGCCCTTAAGAGTGTCCCTAAAGTCCAATTAACCACCTCGGTTTAACCATCTGTTTGCGAATGACAAATAGTAGAGAAACAAAGTTTAGTTCCTAGCTTAGACCATAGGGTCTTCCAAAAATAACTTAGAAACTTTGTATCTCTATCTGAGACTATGGTCCTAGGCATTCCATGTAATCAGACAATCTCCCTAAAGAACAAGTCGGCAATGTTAGAGGCATCATCGGTTTTATGGCAAGGTATAAAATGGACCATCTTAAAAAATCTATCTACCACAACAAAGACCAAATCACTACCTTTCCTAGTCCGGGGTAATCCTAAGACGAAGTCCATTGAGATATCGGTCCATGGTTCACTAGGAATCGGTAAAGGAGTGTACATACATTGGCCTTGGCTTTTGGACTTAGCGAACTTACATGTGGTGCATCGGCTACAAACTCGTTCTATGTCACGCTTCATGTGCGGCCAAAAGAAATGGTCTTCCACGATTGAAAGAGTCTTGGCCACGCCAAAGTGTCCCATCAAGCCTCCACCTTGTGCTTCCCTAACAAGAAGATCTCGTAAAGAAGAGTTAGGAATGCAAAGACGGTTTTTATAAAACAAAACCCATCACTTTTAAAATAAGATCTCGAAGCAAACTTTGCACAAGTAAGAAATACTTCCTGGAATTCGGGATCGGTTGCGTATGCTCCCTTGATCATCTCAAATCCGAGAATCTTGACTTCTAAAGTCGAGATCAATGTGTATCTCCGAGATAAAGCATCGGCCACCACATTCACCTTGCCTTGCTTGTATTAGATCACGTACGAAAAAGTTTCTATAAACTCTATCCATCGGGCATGCCTCTTTTTCAACTTATGTTGGCTCTTCAAGTGCCTAAGTGATTGGTGATCGGTGTGAATCACAAACTCCTTTGGCCAAAGATAGTGTTGCCACGTTTGGAGTGCACGGACTAAGGCATAGAGCTCCTTATCATACGTCGGTTAGTTTAGCGTAGCTCTTCCGAGTTTTTTGCTAAAGAAAGTGATTGGTTTCTTCTCTTACATTAGCATGGCTCCTATACCTACACCAGAAGCATCGCATTCAATTTCAAATGTTTTCATAAAATCAGGTAAAACGAGAAGAGGGGCGTGAGTAAGCTTGTGTTTTAGAAGCTGAAAAGCGTCCTCTTGAGCTTGTTCCCATTTAAATCCCACATCCTTCTTGATCACTTCGGTTAGTGGTGCGGCAATGGTGCTGAAATCTCAAACGAACCGTCGATAGAACCCGGCTAAACCGTGAAAGCTTCAGACCTCACCAACCGTATTAGGACTCGGCCAATCTTGGATTGCCTTGATCTTGTCCTCATCAACCTGTATGCCCTGAGAACTCACCACAAAACCTAGAAACACAACGTTATCCGAACAAAAAGAACATTTCTTAAAGTTACCAAAGAGAAGTTATTTCCTAAGCACGTCTATGACCAAACGTAAGTGTCCTACATGGTCATCAAGAGTCTTACTATAAACCAGTATGTCATCGAAATAGACAACAACAAAGACACCTATAAACAATCTAAGAACATGGTTCATAAGACGCATGAAAGTACTAGGTGCATTCGTAAGACCAAATGGCATGACAAGCCACTCGTATAAACTGTGTTTAGTTTTGAAATCGGTTTTCCATTCATCACCTTCCTTCATCCGGATTTGTTGGTAACCACTTTTCAAATCAATTTTAGAAAATATTGTAGACCCATGAAGTTCATCTAACATATCATCTAACCTTGGAATCGGATGGCGATACTTTACCATAATATTGTTGATGGCTCGGCAACCAACGCACATTCGCCAAGATCCATCTTTCTTAGGAACAAGTAGCACCGGAACGGCGCACGGGCTCATACTCTCTCGGATAAGACCCTTCTCCATAAGTTAACCGACTTGTCGTTGGAGTTCCTTGTTCTCTACCAGATTGGTTCTATATGCGGGCCAGTTTGGAAGTGTTGCTCCGGGAACAAAGTCTATTTGATGTTCGATCCCACGAATGGGAGGTAAGCCACTTGGGCTATCTTCCGGACATACATCACTATATTCCTGCAAAAGAGACAACACATTGCTCGGGAGATCCGGTTCGTGGTTAGTAATGCTAGTGAGAGCATTTTTAAAGATAAGCAAAACGAAAGATCATGCTTAATCTCACTCGGCCTCACAAAAAGTGTTTCTTGCCTCACGGGTTTACTCTCAACGGCCTTTAGCTGGGCTTTTCTCTAACTCTCACTCTCATTTTTAGTGTAAGAAGTGTTTAGGGGGCGCTCATAATGTTTTTACCTCGGTTTTGCTCAAGCTTGAGCTGGTCTAGATACACCTCGTGTGGAGTCAAAGGTGCAAGAGTGATCTTCCGGCCTTGGTACTCAAAAGAATGCTTGTTAGTGTACCCGTCATGAACCACCCTTTGGTCGTACTACCATGGCCTCCCAAGTAGGATGTTACCAGCGTCCATGGGTAATACATCGCAAATGATCTCATCCTCATATCGGCCAATCGACAAAGGTACGGAAACTTGCTGTGTAACCGTGAGTTGTTTTTGGTTACTCAACCACCTTAGACTGTATGGTCGTGGATGTTTCCTCATCTCCAAGTTTAGTTTCTCCACCAAAGTTGTACTAGCAACATTAGTGCAACTTCCGCCATGGATGATTAAGCTGCACACCTTGTCTTTAACCTTGCACTGAGTGTGGAACAAGTTTTCCCGTTGCTCATCTGCTACGGATTGCTCTTGGGAAAGAAGAACACGTCTAGCCACAAGTAGCTCTCCTTCTACCGCGTGTTCCTCATCGTCATCATAGATTAGTCTGGAATCGGATTCCTCCTTATCATCATCGGTCACAATCTCTCCACTTTCCAATATCAACATCGCACGTTGATTCGGGCAATTATTCGCATAGTGTCCCTTGCCCCTACACTTAAAACATTCGATGTCACGATTACGAATAGGTGTAGAAGTTTCGGCCTTACCCTTGTAGTCATTACCGGACGAGCTAGGTTTAAAGTTTGTTTTTGGTTTTGCATCAGTACGCGTCGGGTAAGTCTGCTTCTCGCTTTTGGTGTAGTTTGGCTTGGACAGGAAAGGTGTTCGTGTGATACCCTTTCTCTTAAGTTGCTGCTCCACGAGAATGGCCTTATGCAACATCTCCTCTACGGTGTCATAAGTTTGCATCTCCATTCTATCTTGTAACTCTCGATTCATTTCGCTGAGAAATTGGGCCATAGTTGCATCTCCAGGCTCGTCTACATCACCTTTGAGCATGAGTTTTTCCATTTCTTGGAAGTAATCCTCAACTCCTCTACTCCCTTGTGATAGCCTACGCAATTTTTGGTGTAGCTCGCGGTGGTAATGAACTGGTACGAATCGCTTCCTCATGATTGACGACATTTCTCTCCACATCTCCACGGGGTTTTCTCCATTACGTCTCCTGTTTGTCACCACTTGATCCCACCAGTCATAGCATAATTATGAAATTAGGTAGCGGCTAACTTGACCTTCTTGTATTCGGAAAATTTTTGGCAATCAAAGAACAAGTCAATTTTTTTTCCCATTCGAGGAAAGCGTCGGGATCGTTTGTTCCATAGAAGGGTAGAATGCGAAGATTCACACTGCCAAGATTATTGTCATTTCTCCTTCGGGCAGGGGGTTGTCTAGGCAGGTTATCTTCAGAGAAGTCATGAAATAGAACTGCTCGTCTTGTTGGTTTTGTTGATTTTACCCGTTTTGCCTATGTCGAGGCGGAACTCACGGGCTTCTTTGATCATCGCTATGGTCGTCGGATCCATGATTCTCGGCCAAGTTGCCTTCATGGGCTAAGCCTTGGTTGGTTCTTTCGTTTCTTTCTCGTTTATTAGAATCGAATCAAGCTAAAACAAAATAAAAGATTGCGGGTTTTGAGGTCACAAAAATAGCAATTTAATTGGATGAAAAATCAGATTAAGCAAACGTTAGGCAATAGGTTCATCGCAGAGATTCATAAATCATTAACAATATGGTCGAAATTCTGGGAAATTTTTCTAGAACTCAAATAATGAAGATATAATCGTTCCACTTTCGTGGCTCTGACTACTATGTGTTTAACACCCTAATAGACTCAACTTTCGATGGTTATTACAAAGTGAAAACACGCGGAAAGCACAAGATTCAATTGTTCATAATATTCTATAACTAACCTTTCGAATTGTTATAAAGCATTACGTATCAAATACTAGTTCAGGAAACATACAAGCTTTTGGAGAGTATGTTAAACCCATGATCTGATGCTAATTGATCAGAAAAGCATACAACATTAAGCTCAAGTAAAGATGAAGAACAATATAGCATCCCTAATTTTATCGACAAAAGTTAACAATCATGAACTCTTTGATTTTTCTATAACCTAACAAGAGGAATTACTCAAGCATGGTGCACGAAAAAAGCAAAGAGATAATGAAAACATGATAAATAAAATTAAATTAAAGAGTAAAGGTTGAGGGATTCTTCTCTATATCGAGATACAAAGCGAGATCATGTACCAGAAGCTCTTGAACCTCAAATCTATGGAGAAATCCCCAAAGGGACGTGGTGGTTGTTTCTCTTTGCTAAAAGTGTCTATTATTTCGGCAAAAAACAAGTATATATAGGCCTAGTGATATGTTCTCCCAAAGGAACGCACACTCTTCTTGGTATTTCAAACGGATAGATCCTTGGATGAACAAGGCGGGAGAGGTGAACGGTTGTATCGAGAGCTATGGACTGCACTCGGTAAACCTGAACCGAAGGCTAACCACCTAAGGAACGTTGTGACTCGTCGGCTAACCACCTCGGAGTCAGAGTGAACACAAGGCTAACCACCTAGTGATCGATTTGTGATCAAGGAGCTAACCACTCAATGATCGATTTTATTTCGTTGGCTAGCCACCAAAGAGATCTAAAAAGTTCACAAAGGAACAAGGGAGAAACTTCTTAAGAAAAGATTTTTTATAAAAGTCAATGATTATTCTCAAAGGTTGTACATGGTTTATATAGGGAGAGAATTAAAGATAATAGTACTAAAAACAATGCATGGAAAATAACAAGGTTTAATTATTTTTGATTAAGACTAAGACCAATGAATCTTGACTAATAATAAATCAAAGTGTGAACCATGCGATTTTAGTCTTGATATTTTCATGAAATTGGACCGTAAGGGGGAAGCATAAGTCGTGCCTCGTTAAAACCTCTACTCGGAAAACCCATTAGGACAAAACCGAGTACAGGAAAAAGAGTACAACAACTTATGCTTAACGACCAACCTCAAGAAAATATCGGGATTATGCATAAGCTGATCTTCTTCCTTGATCTGAACGTCATTAAGTAGCTCCTGAACAGCTCCGGCAAGCTTCCTTGTCTTGGACCTCGTATCGGGACCTTCGGGTATGATCAAAGCTTCCTCGTCCAAAGCATGCTCGTCCATGATCGTATCACCTAGGGTCTTCTAGGGTTTGGTTTTGGGCAAAAACGTATTTTCGGTCGAACTTCTCCAGGCACGGGTCCAAAACCGCGGACAAACTCACGTGTCCGGTGCTTTAGTCCATAAGTGATTTTTTGGTGTGTGGCACCGGTCCATGGCACCGGACCACGATTCCGTCTGGTGCGAGGTCCATTATGTGCTTGCTTCACTTCTGAGGCAGTTTGACAAAGGTTCAGTAATTCGGGTGTATCTTTCTCCTCACAACTCCAAATGAGATCATTCCAATTCCATTAGAAATCTAACTCAATGATCTTAAAATGTAGTAATTGTTCATCAAACCCCAAGTTGATTTGATCCTCCGTCCGTAGCTAAACTTCAAGCTCTTCAATTATGTTCAACTTGGTAAAATGTGATAACTTGAGGGATCTTGGGTTTGTACTAAGTCTTTGTCTTATAAAACTTGTTTTGAATTAGAATACACTTCTTTAAGCTCTTTTTGCTCCTTTTAGATGATTTTTCCTATTAAGACTCTAAAACTACAAATACGAGGAAAACTACCTCTTTTGGTTTAAAAGCTTATTAAAGTACTTATAAAATGCATTGAAATAGATAAATAAATAGATAAAATATAGGGTATATCAGCATCTCTGCTTACCATCTGTTGAATTCAGTCTGTTGAATTAGCATCTCTGCTTACCATCTCTGCTTACCATCCGTTGAAAACAATATAAATGTTTATGTTCCAATGTAGATGTATATGTTTCTATTGAATTAGCATTTCTCTTTACCATCTTTTGATGATGTAGATTGTTTTTGTTTATATATGTAACAAGTTTGGTAAGGATAAGGGAAAGTTGGGGCGTGGGATTCTGATATACTCCATTTTTGGCGTATTCTAACCATTGTTTTGCAGGGTTTTATCGAGTCTTTCTCCTTTGTATCGAGTCTTTTTAGGTCTAAAGGTGGCTGGAATGAAGAATTGGAGTTTATAAGGGCGTTTGTTGAAAAGGAAGGAAAACACGATTTTTTGGAGGTTTTTGATGCAGAAGAGGGAGCACCTGCTCCCCGAGTGGATTCGCCTGCTCCCCAAAATATTTACCTTGAAGATTCCCGAATAAAGTAAATATTCACCTAGAAGGTTTACAAAAGGGAATATTCACTTAATCAAATATTCTTCCAGAAGATTTACAAAAAGGGGATATTTACCAAATATCTACCTAGAAGATTCGCTCTAGATTTACTTCCTTATCTGGAACCGCCGTGGCCTTTTAAAAAGGAAGACCTTGGAGAAGAAGGACATCACGCTTCTTTTACATAGTTTTTACACATTTACTATTCACGTTCACTGTTCACGATTACTGTTCACGAGTACTGTTCACGAGTACTGTTCACGACTTTTGGATTTGCAATTTGGAGATTCATTCCACAACTTTCTATTGAGAAGAATTCTGAACCCTAATCTCTTTCCATATCATCATGAATTCTCTTTATTGCTTTGTTGTGTTTGATTTCACCATGTGCGAGTAGTCATCCTTGTTAGGTTAGGGTTTTCGATGGGAATTAGGAATTCTTGAACTAAGCATAGATAGGTTTTATATATGTTTTGATATCTTCATCTAAGTTGAACTTATTGCCTAGACTAGCTTAATTACCTAGCCTTTGATTTTAGGTTGAATTTACTCATCAAAAGTGTAGTGAATTACTTGAATGAACTTAGATGGGCGTGTTGACCCTTAGCCAACGACAGTTGAAGTTAAGGCAACTCGTGAACAAATCAATCCTATTCGTTATGCTCATCGATTCTCTTTAGTCTCAAACGACAGTTTAGGGTGCTAGATTAATTGATGAAGTAGTGGATGCCACGACAGTGGATTCTCTTGAATTTATGATTGAGTTCTAGATTGGCACTTAATTGATATCCTGAATAATTGCTTGGTTCTTGATGATCTATTCCCTGAGATATTTACCCTAGCTTAACGTTTTTCTCATTATTGTTTACATCGAATTTTATTTGTTTTGCTTATTTAAATTGTGACAACTTAAACCATATTGATTGCTTAGCTAAATTGGTATTTAAAGGAATTAGAGTGTATTGCCGGTCCGAGAAAAGAACATGACTATTCTACATCTGATTAGAATAGGTTTGAAATCTTAGATAGGATAAAAACCTGTTATCAAATTGGCGCCGTTGCGACTTGGACCCCTTCGATACCTCTAGTTTTAAAATACGTTTTTAGACTAAGTACTAACTTGTTCTTCTTTTCTTCTCTTTTGTGTGTTTCAGGTGTAATCAAGGTTCTCAAAACCTTCCCGCACTCGACAATCAAGAGTTAGCAAGGGTAGAACGAGCAGAAACAAAAGAGAAGTCGAATCTAGCCAACATGGGCGACGAAACCGACAACCGAGCTGCAAATGGTCATGTAGCTGCTGCTATTCGGAGGTTGGAACAACAAATGCAGCATCTGCAACAGCAGCGTGCCATTGGGGATATGGACAATCCTCATGCTTTCTACCGGAAGCGAGCGGCAATCGTTCCACCTGCTGATGAGAGGCAAGATTATGAGATTAAGCCTCAGCTGATATCACTGGTTAAGCAGCATTTGTTCCATGGACTTCCCGCAGAAATTCCGATGGACCATATAGAGAACTTCGAGGAGATTTGCTCCACGACGAACTCTAATGGGATGAACCCGGATTTCTTGAAGTGCAAGCTTTTTCCTTTCTCACTCGCAGACAAAGCTTCCCGTTGGCTCAAGTCGCTACCAGCTGGATCCATCACGACTTGGCCACAATGTAGAGCTACTTTCTTGGACCACTTCTACACCAAAACCATGACCGCGAATCTAAGGAACAAGATCTCCACGTTTCAGCAACATTCAGGAGAGACCTTTTGTGAGGCATGGGAAAGATTCAAAGAGTATAAGAGGGAGTGTCCACACCATGGGTTTACAGACGAGAACTTGTTGAGTATCTTCTATGATGGTGTTGATTGGGATTATAGGAACACTTTGAATGCTGCGAGTGATGGTAATTTTATGACCAGGACCAAGGAAGGTGCGTATAAGCTCATAGAGAACTTGGCTGCAAGTTCTAGGAATCGCTGCCATGAGTATGATGCGCCTATACATGTCAGCAATGTTGAGTCATAGAAGATTGATGAGCTGACAGCGAAGGTGGACCTGTTGTTGAAAAGAAATCAGAGAAGTGTCCTGCTTTGTGAGAACACAAGAGATGAGAAGTATGCTGAGGTAAGCTATGTGGGTGAAAACTATGTGCAGAATCAAAGCTTTCAAGCTCAAGCGTCTAACTCTCACGACGAGCTGAAGTCCCTTATGCAATCGGTTTTGCTCAGCCAGCAGAAATATGCTAATGAGATCAATGTCAAGGTGGACAACATGTACAATGATCTCAATAGTAAGTTTGAAGCTGTTTGCACTCATGTGAAAAAGCTTGAAATTAAGGTTGCTCAAACTACTAAGGCATCAGGAATTCCTCTTGGGAAAGCAGAGGTGAATCCTAAGGATGGATATGTCGATGCAGTTGAGATGAGAAGTGGAAGGATACTGGATCCTGCAGTGGAAAATGTCATAGCCTCGGACAAGGTTACGGCGCAGGCTGAGGAGCGCCTGCTCCCACGACGTGCTCCAATCATACCTGCAGAAAATCCTCCAGCGAGGGTTTATACTCCTAAGGCTCCTTACCTAGTTCCAGCTAGAGATCAGAGGGATTTCATCAGTGGAGAGAAGCTAGATAGTTTTAAGAAGATGGCGAGAAGGATTCCTAAAGAAATCTCCTTTGAAGAGGCTTTGGAAAATCATCCCATACATGATTTCTTTTGGAATTGCAGAGAGACTCAAGAAGAGATTAAGGAAATCTTTGCGCAAGCGAGGGGAACACCACCACTATTGAGGGTATTGCCTAAGGTTGAAGATCCTGGGAAGTTTGTTGTTCCATGCTCCATTACAGGAGTTGAGTTTAAAGATTCTCTTTGTGATTATGGGTCTTGTGTGAATCTCATGTCAAAAGCTACTGCAGAAAAGTTGAAAATTGCCGAGGTAAAACCTAGTCATATGACTCTTAGATTTGCAAACGCCTCCACAACAACATCGTCTGGCATCATTCGCGATTTACCTATCCAAATAGGGGATTGCCTAGTCGGAACTGATTTTGAGGTTGTGGAGATGAGAGAAGGTCATCATATGCCTTTGGTTCTTGGGAGACCATTCATGGCTACAGTGGGTGCGATCATTGATATGCCTAATAAGCGAGTCTCCTTTTCCAACGTCAACAAAGAGGTTTTCTACAATGCCATTCCCAAAAAAACCACCACACACGCCTCTTGCATCTCGGCAGTAGATAAAGAGGATATGTCAGTTGATATTGTGCGAGAGCTTGGTGATAAGAGTGAGATCGGTGAAGTTTTAGATGGAAATCCTCCTCGTCTCACCAAGAAACTTAGGGAGAAGGCAAAGGTGCAGGGAAAAGTGCAGTGCAAAAGGATCACGAGTGTTCCTAAAATGAATTTAATCCCTCAAGGATATGATGGAAACTCGGTTGAATACAAGTTAAAGTGCAAAGGTACTTCTAAACCTTTCTCTAGAGTTAGAGCTATTCTTCCATTCGAGTTGCAAGAGAAGGGTATTGGTGTTGTGAATGGAATGCTGAGTAAGGTTCTGAACATGAGGATGTCTAGTTGTGGAGCTTGTTTTGGAACAAGTTTTCAAGTCCAACCTGGTTGATACATGGCACCGAGTCGAGCTATAGACTTTAACCAAGCGCTTGGTGGGAGGCAATCCACCGGTATGTTTTCTAACTCCTTTACATTTAATTTCTTTTTCTACTAATTTTTGTTTTTAGCTTTGGCTTTTTCAGTTTTTCCTTTAAAAAAAAAAAAAAAAAAAAAAAAAAAAAAAAAAGGGAGCACCTGCTCCCCGAGAAGGGTGAAATTTTTCCAGGGAGTCCTCCGTCGATCGACAGAGATCCATGTCGATCGACACTGACCGGAGCCGTGATTCCAAATTTTCCAGAGACCCCACTGTCGATCGACATCCCTATCCATCGATCGACACAGGAGTTTCTGCCTAAAATTTGATGCGAAGAACAAGGAGAGCACCTGCTCCTTTCAACTAAAGCCGGCTCCAACTTACAGAGCACCTGCTCTCTAGGGTATAATTCGAAATTTGGATTTAGGCCCACCATGAGGTAAGTACAGTTATGTGCTTTTCTTAATGCTTTTATCTCTTTCTTTTCACTCTCTCTTTTCTTATTCTCACACCGAGACGGTGTGAAGTAAGTCTGGGGGGAGTTGCTACTGATGTCGTTTATTTTGGATGTTTTCTTTTCTTATATTTGAGTCGGTTTTTCTTTGTTTCATTTTATTGAGTCAAGACTTTTTAGTTGGGAATTAGGACTTTATTCTACGACGATTTATGAACCACTTGTGCTAATTAACTCTCTTTCTAGTGACCATTTTTTCAGAGCGCGGATTACAAGGAATAGCTGGAACACTTCAATGCACCATCTTCCATGTTTCAGATTGACCAAAAATTCTCTCGCTATTGGCACTAGATTAGGGAAACGAATCATATTCAGGACTTCTTTTTCCTTTTTACCACTCTTGTTGATCCTGAATAGCTAGCTCATTTTTAGCTAGTACCCTCCTTAACCCTTACCTCTTTTCAAACCCCTTACCGTCTTGTTACTTCATTGTCACATGTGCAGCATATGTGCAAAAGGGCCGGAGAGAGAAGGGTCGACACAGCCTCTAGATCACTCGTTCTGAAGGACAGAGCACCCGCTCTTATTTACGAGGTTTTGTGGAAGAAGGAGTAGAAGAAACATCATTGAGACTCACTTGGGTATGTACATTAATCTAATATTTTCGTGTTTGAGAGGCACATCTGTGTAATCAAAACCCTCTTCATCATCATCATCTTATTAAAAGAAAAAAAAAAAAAAAAAAAAAAAAAAAGAGAAAAAGAAAAAAATCCGATGATGAAGATTGGCAAGTCTGTAAAATTGTCTCTCAAACCCAGCGAGTATGCCCAAGGTGGATAATAGTTTTATGAAGGGAAGAAAGAAAGAAGGATGGAATGAGTGATTTAGATAATGTGGACATCAAACAGACCCGCTCTCTCTTGCAATTTTGTGCGATATCCTGCATCCTCTACGAAACATCGGGTAACCCTTAAACACTCTAAACACCTTTAACTCCACCCTTAAATAGCCTTAAACCCTTTAGCGCCGTCTTCTCTGAGAAAGTGCTTTTAGCGAGATCCTCACGCATACTTTGAGTGCGTTGGGTTTGTGTCATTGCAAAGAATGCTTTTGGGAAATGGCTTGGTTGGGAAATGTACTGAGGTTGTTTTGGCGAAGCTTTGTCGTTCGTAATCTGGATTATGTGGTCTGCAGATTGAAAGCCAAAGGTACGGTTCGCTGAGAATAAAAGAGTTCCCACGTTTTCAAACCTTTTCCTTTACTTAGTTTTGAGTTTGTTTGAGGACAAACAAAGATCTAAGTCTGGGGGAATTGATATACTCCATTTTTGGCGTATTCTAACCATTGTTTTGCAGGTTTTTATCGAGTCTTTCTCCTTTGTATCGAGTCTTTTTAGGTCTAAAGGTGGCTGGAATGAAGAATTGGAGTTTATAAGGGCGTTTGTTGAAAAGGAAGGAAAACACGATTTTTTGGAGGTTTTTGATGCAGAAGAGGGAGCACCTGCTCCCCGAGTGGATTCGCCTGCTCCCCAGAATATTTACCTTGAAGATTCCCGAATAAAGTAAATATTCACCTAGAAGGTTTACAAAAGGGAATATTCACTTAATCAAATATTCTTCCAGAAGATTTACAAAAAGGGGATATTTACCAAATATCTACCTAGAAGATTCGCTCTAGATTTACTTCCTTATCTGGAACCGCCGTGGCCTTTTAAAAAGGAAGACCTTGGAGAAGAAGGACATCACGCTTCTTTTACATAGTTTTTACACATTTACTATTCACGTTCACTGTTCACGATTACTGTTCACGAGTACTGTTCACGACTTTTGGATTTGCAATTTGGAGATTCATTCCACAACTTTCTATTGAGAAGAATTTTGAACCCTAATCTCTTTCCATATCATCATGAATTCTCTTTATTGCTTTGTTGTGTTTGATTTCACCATGTGCGAGTAGTCATCCTTGTTAGGTTAGGGTTTTCGATGGGAATTAGGAATTCTTGAACTAAGCATAGATAGGTTTTATATATGTTTTGATATCTTCATCTAAGTTGAACTTATTGCCTAGACTAGCTTAATTACCTAGCCTTTGATTTTAGGTTGAATTTACTCATCAAAAGTGTAGTGAATTACTTGAATGAACTTAGATGGGCGTGTTGACCCTTAGCCAACGACAGTTGAAGTTAAGGCAACTCGTGAACAAATCAATCCTATTCGTTATGCTCATCGATTCTCTTTAGTCTCAAACGATAGTTTAGGGTGCTAGATTAATTGATGAAGTAGTGGATGCCACGACAGTGGATTCTCTTGAATTTATGATTGAGTTCTAGATTGGCATTTAATTGATATCCTGAATAATTGCTTGGTCTTGATGATCTATTCCCTGAGATATTTACCCTAGCTTAACGTTTTTCTCATTATTGTTTACATCGAATTTTATTTGTTTTGCTTATTTAAATTGTGACAACTTAAACCATATTGATTGCTTAGCTAAATTGGTATTTAAAGGAATTAGAGTGTATTGCCGATCCGAGAAAAGAACCTGACTATTCTACATCTGATTAGAATAGGTTTGAAATCTTAGATAGGATAAAAACCTGTTATCAGATTCCATCAATCCTTCATCGTAAGTTTGATGGGCCTTTATACACTTGGAAGAAAACGCCTATCGACAAGAAAAAAAAATTCTTCTGAACGTTTGTGCTATGGTTTAATTAGTTTCAATTATTATATGTTTTAGTTGTAATGCCTCACTGTCCTCTTACTTACAATTCTTCTAATGTGTAGGCCAAGTACAATTGGGAAGTTGGTATCACAGAGCTTGTGAGGGCAGAATTTGTGAGGGTTGCCAAGAAACTGATGAGGGGAATAGTAAGCCAAGCAAAGAATATTAATGAGAGACCTATCTGGATTGGAGAGACGCTATGGGAACAAATGTGGCAGCATTGGGACACTCTTGAGGCCCAGGCAAAGAGCTCTTCTGCTTCAAGATCTTGTACTTCTGATCGTGGCTATCTCGGATTATACAAGCATGTTGGTGGCCAAAAGTCTTTCTTGCATATTCAACAAGAAATGGTAAGAATCTTAACTCTTAAATACATTATGAAGAACACATTATAATATGACATGACATTATTAACTTTGTTTTTAATCATGACAGGAAGAAGAGTATGGACGTCCTGTTTCTTGGGCAGAAGTGTTTATTAGGACGCATACAAGGAAGGATGGTACCTTTATTGATCTGATGGCGAAGAACATTGCTGAAACTTACGAGGACACCATAGCTGATGTCGTTGAGGAGCAAGCTGGCGATGGTCCAGAAAATTCAGACGACTCCTCTCAAAGGACCATCACCATTGCTGAGAAGAATGCAATCTTCCTTAAGGTATATCCTATGTCCTTTGTCTGCTTTCTTTTCATACTTTTGGAACTGTTTAGCGACACTTTTTTTTACGACACCTTTGCGACATCTTGAATTAGCGATGAAAGTTTAGCGACACTTTTTTTGAGTCGCTAAATTGTCGCAAATTGCGACGTAGCAACAGATTTGTCACGCTTTCGATTGTCACAAAACAGCTGTATTCTTATAGTGAGATGGGATTTCTTGGGCATATTGTTTCTGCAGTGGGAGCTGTCGTGAATCCGACAAAGATAGAGGTTATTCGAGATTGGCCTAGATCGAGTAATACCACTGAGATCAAGAGTTTCCTTGGTTTGGCAGGTTACTACATGAGATTCATCAAGGGATTTGCAAGTATGGCGCAATTTATGACGAATTTGACCGGGAAAGATGTTCCATTTGTCTTGTCGCCGGAGTGCGAGGAGAGCTTTACGAGGCTTAAAGATATGTTGACGAGTACGCCTGTTTTAGCGTTACTCGAGCCGGGGAAGCTTTATACAGTGTACAAAGATGCTTCAGGAGTTGGTATGGGTTGTGTTCTGATGCAGGAGAGCAAGGTCATCGCGTATGCTTCGAGGCAGTTGCAGGGTAGTGAGCGTAATCGCCCTACGCATGATCTTGAGTTGGGAGCAGTGGTGTTTGCTCTGAAGATCTAGAGGTCCTACCTTTATGGTGGGAAGGTGCAGATTTTTACAGATCATAAGAATGTGCAACATATTTTTTACTCAGCCGTTGTTGAATATAAGACAGAGACGCTACGTGTAGTTGTTGGAGGATTATGATCTAGAGATTATTTACCATCTCGGTAAGGCTAACCAGGGGCAGATGCTCTGAGTCGGTGGAGAGTTTATTCGATTCAGGAGCAGGAGGTTGAGGCCTTAGTGGGCGAGATCAGCACTTTGAGGTTGTGTGCTTTTTTGCAAGAGCCTTTGGGGGTAGAGTTGGTGGATCAGGCAGACCTTCTAAGTAGGATTCGAGTGGCTCAGGAGAGTGATCAGGTTTTGGTTGAGGCATCGAGGGCCGTTGGTTCTGAGTATATTGTCTCTTTGAATTGGGCTATTCTGGTTTACAGGGGAGTTTGTGTGCCAAAGGACGAGGTTCTGAGGCAGGAGATTATGCGAGAGGCTCATGCGAGCAAGTTCTCGATTCATCCGGGGGCGACTAAGATGTACCATGATCTTAAGTGGTATTATCATTGGGTCGGGATGAAGATAGATGTAGCTGACTGGTTCGTGGAATGAGATACGTGCCAGTTAGCGAAGACAGAGCATTGGGTTCCGGGTGGGAAGTTGCAGAGTTTACCCATTCCAGAGTGGAAGTGGAATATAATCACTATGGATTATAGAGTCAGTTTGCCTAACTTGAGGACCTATGATGCGATTTGGGTGATTGTGGACCGTCTGACCAAGTCTGTGCATTTTATGGCTATTAAGAAGATCGATGGAGCTGCGGTTTTGGCTAAGAAGTTTGTGCGAGAGATTGTGAGGCTGCATGGAGTGCCAGCCAGTATCGTGTCAGATCGGGATCCCAAGTTCACTTCTTAGTTTTGGAGAGCCTTTCAGGCTGAGATGGGCACTAAGGTGCATATGAGTACATCGTATCATCCGCAGACTGATGATCAGACAGAGAGGACTATTTAGACCTTGGAGGATATGCTGAGGATATGTATATTGGATTGGGGTGGTCACTGGTTTGATCATTTGTGTCTGACTGAGTTTGCGTATAACAACAGTTTTCAGGCAAGCATTGGCATGGCTCCTTATGAGGCGCTTTATGGGAGGCCGTGCAGAACACCTTTATGTTGGACCCAATTGGGGGAGAGGAGCATTTTTGGTGCAAGTTTTGTTCAGAAAACGACGGAGAAGATCCGTGTTTTAAGGCTGAACATGAAAGAGGCTCAGGATCGGCAGAGGAGTTATGCCGATAAGCAGCGGAGAGAGCTTGAGTTTGCAGTGGGAGGTCGTGTATATCTCAAGTTAGCTATGTTGAGGGGTCCTAACAGATCCATAGCAGAGAACAAGCTGAGTATGCGTTTTTATGGGACCGTTCCCGATAGTGGAGTGAGTTGGACTGGTGGTGTACCGGTTAGAGTTTCCTGATATACTCTATATTTTACCTATTTTACTATCTATTTTAAAGTATTCTCAAAGCATTTCAATAAGGTTTTACACCAAAGAGGTAGTTTTTCCTCGTATTTCTAGTTTTAGATTGTTAACAGAGAAAATCATCTAAAATGAGCAAAAAGAGCCTAAAGCGGTGTATTCCTAGCTACAGCAAGTTTATCAAGCCAAATACTTAGTCCAAGCCATGAATTTCACAAGATATCACATTCTACCAAGATGGACAGAATCAAAGTACCCAAAGTTCTGCTACGGACGGACGACCAAATCTACTTGGAAATCAGTGAATGACGGCTACATTTTAAGGTCTTGGAGTCAGCTTTCTAATGAAGTTTTATTTATCACAATTAGAGCTGTGAGCCGGAAGATACATTGGATTTAGTGAAGACATGTCCTACTGCCTCGAAGATGAAGAAGGTGCAGAATGAAGTCAGACTTTGATGGACCTTAAGGCCGAAGTTGGTGACTATTCTCAGCCCAATATGGAGTGTTTTCAAGCCCATACACGAGTCCATACTCATGTGGCCGACCTTGATACCTATAGTGCAGCAGAAAGATGGTTTTGCCCCTGAAGAACCCTAGAAGACCCTAGCATCATTACCTCCGATCATGAAGGCATTCCACAAGGTGATTCATGTGTCTATGTTGAGGAAGTGTCTGCATGAGTCAGAGGAGTTGGTGGCTAAGATTCCGGAGAATCTACAGCCATATTTGACAATTCTAGCAGTTGCTGTGAGGATTCTCGAGAGGAGAGAGAAGGTTCTGTGCCGGAAGAGGATACCATTGCTGGGAGTTTTGTGGGACTGTAGCGGTACAGAGGATGAGACTTGGGAGCCAGAGGCAAAGATGAAGTTGAAGTTCAGGAAGTGGTTCGACAAGCAGGTTGCAGCTTGAGCTTACTTGTATCTTTGTGGTTCCAGTTTTGGTATTAGCATGTTGCTATGGTTGTTTTTGGTTCATGTATTTTCTCGTTTCATTGTAACGATATTCATTTTTCAGAAATTATAAGATGGAGTTTTCTTATTTATTTCCAGTGGTATTACAAGATGTGTGGTTCTTATAAGCGTATGTTTTGGTTGGCCAGTATGGGACGTGCTTTAGACGATATTTTGGGCGGAAAATATCGATTTTAGCCATGTGGGGCAGATGTAGTTATAGATGTTTATAGATGTTTCAGAATTGATACTCTAGGGATAGTAGCGTTTCCGAATAACTCATTACTGTTCTGGGGAGACGCGTGGGTCTCCGATGATCTACATGCGGCGGGTGGGTCGTAGTGTAGTATCGAGGTTATGCTTACCGATGACGGGTGGGTCTCGGTGTAGTTTGGTGAGATGCTTACTTAGTTGTGACGCGTGGATCTCAGCATGAGTGTCAAGAAACGCATGGGTCTCTTGAGGGTAATGTTTTTCCCCTGTATTTCTTTTGGGAGAGAGTAGTTCTCTGGAGACTTAGTTGAGACGGGTGGGTTTCAGTATAAGTCTAGATACCATGGGTGGTTGGTATATGGTTGCTAAAAGATGCGTCCTGAAAGCAAGGTAGTGTGATAATGAGTTAAGAGTAGTTAATGATGTGAAATGTGTGTATAAACATAGGACTAGATACAAGTTCAGGGATCGGGTGAGGATCTCTAGTGATGTTGACCAAGTGGGGTCAAGTGTTTAGTCTAGTTATAGATGGTTTTGCGGGATTCGAGGTTGAATCCAGTTTAGTGGGGGAGAATTGTAACATCCTGAAACTAAAGTTTGGATTTTGGTAAGGGGTGTCGATCGACACCATGTGTGGGTGTCGATCGACACCATGTTCTACGATCAGTTTCAGTTAAGTTTTAATCGTCCGGTTTGTGAGTCATTTTAGGGAGAAACCTAGAGCTCGGCTTTATAAGGAGTAATAGACTTGTGGCCGCGTAGGGAGAGGCAGTTTTCACAAGTTAGATTATAGAGAGAGATTGTTTGAGAGTATTTGAAGGATTGTTGCAAAGAAATCCCTCGTAAACCTTCTCGTTGTTTTCTAGACGCTTAGGGATCTTTGTTCCTCGTAGTTCATGGTGTTTGAGTCTCGTTTTCTGTGAGTTTCATCGTTGATTCGTCGTTGTTCAATCCGTTTCCCTTTGTTACTTCGCGGTTTTGAAGTGAGTGCGTGATCGTGGATATGGGATTAGATTATTAGGAAATTGGTTGATTGATTGAGTAGTTTGGTTGTTTTCCGTGGTTTCTGTGTTTTCTGTGTGGTATCATGTGGTTTGATTCTTGATCAATCTCGTACGATGAAATGGAATCAGGTTGCGAGAGTATTAGAAACCCCTTGTAACGCCCCCGATCATCAGTTAACGACCTTTGACCGGAAACGCTATGTACCGCTCCGAGTCCAACCGATCCCAAGCCCCAAAAACGAATCCTGAGACTCAAGGCTGGCCGTTCCCGGGACGGTTTACCCGCGTTGTTCCGATCCTGAGGCTTTGCAACCCAGACCGAACCAGAACGGTTGTTTGGGTCCGGATAAGACCAATATTATTTGGAACTTCAATACATACCAAAATACTTTTATTTAAAATAAACTTAGGTTCCAAATGTACATTCTAAAAACCTAAAGCCGGCACGAGCCTATGTGCCCAAAACGAGTTAATGTACAAAAAAACATTATTATTTTGCAAAGAGGCAAGGAAAATCTACCGCTGGTTTTTCCTAAGTCTTGTTGGAATCCCAAAGTCTACACGCTAGGTTCACCTGCAAAACAAATTGAATCGTGAGTAATCTAATATTACTCAGTGAGTCAAGGTTTCTCTAACGGATATAGCGTACCCACCCAAACCCAAAATAACAATCACACACAATAATGAATGCACGGAAGCATTTAATAATCAATGAAACAATAACATGCAGTGCAATTCATTTTACTTCCAATAAGGCCTTGTGCAGATCCACCCCGTTTATGGCACTAGGATGTAAGACACAAAGTCTTCCAAAATCTCGAGTTCCGTGGGAACCCCCAACCCAAACTCAATACACCGTCGTGTATTCATTCCAATTAACCTTTGGGAGCGACCCAACAAATTGGACATGGCGTGATCACATCACGACTTCTCGGAAATGCGAGACCTCTACACCATGATCACACACATGATGCGCACACAACATAAACAGGTTATTACAATGCATGACTCTAACCTGAGACATGCTAACAACCATACAACAACAACACAGTTTCATTCAAAGTTAAGTCACACTGACTTAAGCTTGAGACCAACTACTTATAACCAAGTAATTACCATAATTCCATGATCAACATAAATGAATACCATAACCAAACATAATAAATACTATCACAAGTATTTATAACAATCAACACACAATACCATATTAAATTCAACACATAGCAATATCTTATGGAAGATAATAAGAACCTCTAGATAATAATAAAAGAACGTTTAATAATTCTACACTAGAACATTAATTAATCAAACGCATTCTACCAAAACTCACTGATTAACCGAAGTTTCCTTAGGATTCGATCGATCCCGAAGCTTAGATCGTAAGCACCTTCCAAAAGCTAAGTGAAATTCTAAGAAAAGCTTTAAGGGAAACAGAAGGATTTGGAGGCTAGGACCCGGGCAAAAGGGAAAGGACAAGTGTTTTTGGGTAGGTTCCGATGCTAGCACTTGGACAAATGAAGGAAACAAGTGAAAGGAAGGAAACAAGTTGTTTGGGACAAGGGTGGATGGAGAAAATAGACTAAGGGAATGGCCTTTATATAGGGAAGATTGGCAGTGCAAGGTGTCAACCATTCTGCCCTACCGCTGACACGTGTCAGGCGCTGCCACGCGTCGACACCCGGACACGCATGCGCGCTGATGCGTGTCAGACGGGTCTGACACCGACGTGGCCGCATAGAATCCACATATTCCACCGACTTAGTTTTTGTCCCACGGTCCAAATTCCCTTATCCCGCGGCACGTGCTCCAACGTCCCGCGGTACGTGCCCATCGTCCTGCGGTACATGCCCACGGTCAAAATTCAATTTCCCTCGATCTTTCCAAAATTTTCCTTGGTCAAACCTAAATTTTTCTCGAGCCAAATCTTTATGAGTCCTTTCTTTACCCATTCCGAAACAAATTTACCCAAGGCCATTACTTAGGAAAATCGAGACCGATCCGACCGGCCTTAGGCACTAGCAGGGTTATAACATTGGCCGCACTGAGTCGTGATCAATCTCGTACGATGAAACGGAATCGGGTCTGCGAGAGGTGTCAATCGACACCTAGTGGTAGTGTCGATCGACACCACTTATATGATCACGAGGCTCATGTTCGTGAGTGTAGTGTCGATCGACACCACGTGGGTGTATTGATCGACACCACCTATTAATTGTTGTTTTCAATTGTTGTTGATTGATGTTTGATCGCGTAGCAATTGATAATCTATTTTCTCTTACTATGTATTCGGTAGACGGGATGACCGCTCCACTAAGTATTTATTAAATACGTTCGCAACTCTTATTACCATGTGTTGTAGGTAACAGAAATGCGTGATCGCGGAATCAAGACCGGAGAAGAGGATGATAGGATTGTTTAGGTTGTTTAGTGAATTTAGTGAAGCTGGTGTTTATGTTGCTAGTGTTTTCCTTTGGAATATTTGAGTGTGGAATTGAATTGTTTGGATAATTGGTTTAATTTTTTTATTGGATTATTTTTATGAGAACTTCCGCAACTGTAAGAAATAGCCGTAGAGAGTTAGCATTTATGGGAATGTCTAATTCGGGTTATTTAAAAAAAAAATGTGTTAGTTGTTTCAGAAATATACGCTTTTTTTTATTGAAGATTCCAAAGTGAAAACAATGCATTCCTTCATTAGTTTATTTTCAATTAAATGAAAATTAAAATCGTGATTTATGATTCCAAAAGTGAAGATTTTATATATTTTAAAATTAACTTGTTCACATTTAATTATGCAAACTAACTACAAATTATTGTATTTGGTTATATAAATTATCTTATGAAGAGTGTTTGGATAAGAGTATAGTAGAACTTAATAATATAATTTTAATTTAAAACAAAAATGAGATAAATTGCAAGCTTGACACCTAATATAATGGTTTAGAATTCTTCTTTTTTAATATAATGGTATATTAGTAATCAATTCTCTATTTCAAAAGATAAGGAAAATATTTTTTTTTTCCTAATTAATACACTTTTGGAATATATATTATTTTTTGTTCATAATTAGTTTTATGATTTTAATCTTGAATTTTTGAAATATATATATATATATATTGGCAAGTACATGATTTCAATATATTTTGATTTTGACAAGTTTATGATTATTTCAATGTGTTTGGCATTGAGACTAAAAGTAATCAACATTAGTTAATTAAGAAAGAAATGTTTTTGACAATTAGTATACAGAGAATAAAATAAATCGAAAAGAAAAAACTTAAAAAATTGTGGTATGACACCTAAGCAAAATGCCCCCAAAATGCTTCTCAAATAATATATAGGATATGTCCAACAATTTGCTACAAATGTTTAGTTTTCTAACTTTGGTAATTATTAACTATAACATTCATATTTTATAAATAATCAATAAGCTATAAATCATTGCATATTTTACCATATCAATTTTTAAATCCACGCAACGTATGGACAATCCCTAGTTACATAAATTATGAAGTGATATACAAGAATATGAATCTCTAAAAAAATTGAACTTAACCAAATACCATTTTTGAATCCCCTAGTAATATATAATTTTTATAAAAAAAAATGTCTGGATTGACTTATTATTTTATTGCAAATTACAAAAACTATTACAAAGACGATTCTACCACGAACAACATTTCAACCCTATAAGATCCACGAAAGGCGATACTTTCTGTGTTCAAAGCTCATGATTAACACCTTCTACTCTGACTACGTGGAATCACGGTGAACGATTCTAATTACACAGCGTTAGAGCTCTCTTGTAAACTTTCTCTCCACTAATCTGCAGATTTACTAATAAATCGTATTGTTGGGAATTGAACCCTAGACCTCCGGATGTGGAAGCATTAATTAAACTTTAATGGACCATTGGGCCAAAGATGCTTCCACATATATAACTACTATTAATGCGTTTTTTATGTATAATTATGCGTATAATGCTGGAAATCACCTAGTTCCTTGATAATTTTGGTTACAATTTGTAATGTATATTAAGAAATTCAATTCCTATTAAGAAAATTGTAAGTGACAAATGTAAGATATAAGAATCATAGCTTACCACTTGTCAGATGTGCATGTTTTGTATATTAATATTTTATACTTGTCACGCATGCGTTGATCTCTATCATGATGGATGATTGAGATTGAAACAGTAATGAAGAACTAGATTCTCTCTCTACCTAAAAATACATACATTTAGTCCATCATAAAGATAATACAAAATTCATTACACATAAGTAAAAAGTTTATAGGAAAGAAAAAAGAAACCTAAAATTCAACTAAATATCAAGATTTTATCTCTCATCCACACAACCGCTAAGAAAGTCTTCATTATCACAATGAACGGAGGTATTCTACTAACCCTTTGTATAATTCTATTATGCAATTAATCTACATGCTTGAAGGGCTTATGATTCATCAGTTTTTTATGGTATGCATGTAATTTGATATTACATGCATGTTGATTTAGTTAACATTATTTCCACATTGAACTCTAGAAACACATAAAGTTATATAATTTTGTCATGAAAAACATAAGTTTACGACCCTAAATTTGCAACAATAAAGTGCCAAAAGTCTACCATATCAAAAAAAAATGTTAAATAAAACGGCCACAAAATGTATTCTAGTAAGAGATAAGTCTATTGTATCATCCAATTGAAATTTTCTTATTACTGAAAAATAAAATAAAAATTGTAAAACAATCCGCTACCACATAAAATATCTACTATCACGTCGTTGATATTTTTGTTAGATTATAAACTTCTAACTCAAAAACAATTAAATAAGTAAATTGACCCATATGCTATCACTCTCTGATAAGCCCTTTCAAGATTGGCTTTTTAGCCATTGATCATAATATGACAAATGACAAATGTAAGACATATGAGTCATAGGTTACAACTTGTCACATACGCATGTCTTGTAAATCAATGTTTTCAACTTGTCACACATGCCTTGATCTCTACCATGATGGATGATTGAGATTAAAATCCTAATGAAGAACTAGATTTTTTCTTTATCAATAAATACATAGATTAAGTCCATCATAAAGATAATGCAAAAATCACAACACATAAGTAAAAGGTTTATAGGAAACGAGAGAAAAACTTAGACTTCAATTAAAGATCAACATTTCATCTCTCATTCACACAACCGCTAAGAAAGTCTTCACTCATCATCACAATGAACAGAGGTATTTCACTAACCCTTTTTATAATTTTGTTATGTAATTGATCTACATACTCGAAAAGCTTTGGTTTATGTAATTTTAATGGCATGCATGTAATATTTTAAATTACATGCATGTTGATTTTAACATTATTCCCACATTTAACTCTAAGAACATAGAAGGTTCAATAATTTTGTCATGAAAAATATAAGTTTACCATTACCACAGTAAATCTGCCACAATAAAGTGCTAAAAGCCTACCATATCAAAATTTTGTTGCTAAATAAAACAACCACAACATGTACTCTAGTTAAGACTGTTGTATCATGCATATTCAAAGTCTCCGATTACTGAAACTATTTTTTCGTAAAGCAAACCAGATAGTCTTGTTAGATGATAGACTTCCAACTTAAAACAAGTTAAATATGTTATTATTTTCTAAGAGCTCTTTTTGAGATGATGGCTTTTTAGCCATTGATATCGATATGTTTGTGCATGGTTAGACTCGAGATAATAGAATTTTAGCCATTGATTTTGATATGTTTGTGCATGGTTAGACACAAATTTATATTGAATAAGAAGGGTGTTTAGATTGGACTCTGATTATGAACTTTCAATTAAAAAAATTGTATTTTACAATTAAATACATTAAAAGTCATAGTAAATTTTTTGTGTCGCATATATTTTTTTTTTGTCGTCATCATTATCAATTGATGAAGAAAGTAAGTATAATGACCATTTCACAACATAGGGCTGAGAATGAATCTTAGCTTCCTTTGCTAATTGATCTGATTGTCCATTGGCAGAGGGATACATATTGGAACCTAAAGTTACACAGCTTAGCAATATCTTATTATATAAAGCTCGATGCATCAAACATAATAATTAACACGATCGTGACACGTGTCTATCGGTGAGTTTAGATTTTGACACGTGTTAAAAAAATTATTCAATTAAATTTTGCCACCTATATCATACAAATCTTATTTTCCTTTTAACCTTATATTTAGAAACATTATCCAATTATATTTTGCCACCTATATCATATAAAGCTTATTTTCTTTTTAATCTTACAAATAATTCATTAATATAATTAGTTGATAAACATGGCTTATTTTAAAAAAATTTATTTTTATTATATGTCTTGGTTTTATTTTGTGTTCGTATAACCATTCTTTTTTATTTCTTTTCCTTTATGTATATTAGATGAAATAAGTTTCAAGATTTTCTCATAAGAATATTAATTAATACACATGTAGAAAAAATTTAAGTTCAAGTAGACTTAGGGTTATATACGAAAATCTTCATGAATTATAAATTTTTTACCCTTATATAATTAGCTTTTTTGATCTCTCAATCTTCTCACCAAACAATTATACATATCTCTTTCACAAGTTTTAGTTTAGTTTTTTCATTAGAAAAATAACATCGATTACTCTCTTATTCGATAGATGAGATAGATTACGACAATCTATTTTAGTTTGTGAGATTAATAAAAAAAATTTAACTCATTTTTTTTTATTATTGTTTACAACATAGATATATCATCATATTAATGACTACTCAACCCAAAAAAAACATCAAATATTACAGGTTTTGAATATAAAGTTTTAAAACATATTATAAAGTTTTTAAACGGGGTTATAAGGTTTGTACTATTTTAAAAAACCTTATAACCCTTTAAAAAAACCTTATAACTTTTGATTTTTATTGTAAAGGTTGCACATTCGCAGTTGTGCATGTGATGGTGACATGATTAAAAAAAAATTAACACTTGCATTTTTGAAATTGTCCCATCCAACTTAATAATATTGAGGTTTCTTTATTAGCGGTTTTGCACTTTTCTTGATTTGGGTTTTTAATATGATATAAAATTGAAAAAATCAAACAAGAATATGCGAAAGAATTCAACATGATTTTTAAAAAATAGAGTAGCAAAATAGTTAAAAGTAAATTACTTCAAAACAGAATGTATTTAATTTGAAAAGACATGATTGTATTTAATTGAAAATAAAATAAGAAAAATATCAAGATAATAAATTAATTGTTAACTTTATTTAATATCAATCTTTTCAACATTATTTTGTTTAATATTATACGGGTTATAAATTATTTTCTCATTAACCCGCCTCCTTTACCTAGTAATAATATAAAGCATAGGAATATAAGATATTTAAATCATTAATAAAAATAAAATATTTTTTTTTACATGTGTTTTTCTCTTTCGGAGGTTTTTAAAAGTTGAACGAATTGGATGTGTGGCCTATAGGCACAAAGCCAATTATACCATGAACGTACGTATGACGTTTACTGATTTGTAGTCCAAATCTAGTACTCCTTCAAATCTAGTAGTCCAAATAGGAGTATATATTAAATTTAAAAAGAAGTGGAAATTGCATTATTTTTCTACTTCACACAAAAAAAATCAAAAATGCTTTGATTGCTAGAATTATTTTTGTTCGTTTACTCCTTCGATTCGAGAAACAAATTCTCGACATGGCTATCGCCGGAGCTGATGATGAAGCCGGAACTCCTCTTCTTTCAGAAACCGTTGACGGATCGGTCGACTACCGAAGCAAACCCGCCGTTAGATCTACTTCCGGTGGCTGGAGATCCGCCGGATTAATCATCGGTAAGATTTTCCGGCCAATTTCAGTTCTCTAAAGCTCTCTTTTGACTTCTCCTGCTAAATTTTAACGGCTGGTTTTGGTTTTCCGACGATAGGTGTGGAAGTAGCTGAGCGGTTCGCTTACTACGGAATTGCGTCGAATCTGATAATGTATTTGACTGGACCACTGGGTCAGTCTACTGCTGCTGCTGCGGCTAACGTCAATGCCTGGTCCGGAACGGCGTCGTTGCTTCCTCTCCTTGGTGCTTTCGTCGCTGACTCCTTTCTAGGTCGTTTTCGTACAATCATCGCCGCTTCTGCTCTCTATATATTGGTATGAATTCGATTCTCTCTTCTATGTAACTGTTTAGGTTCAGAATCAGAAATTAGTTCATGTATTAATGTTTTATACAACAACATAGCCTTTTTGATCTCTGAAAATTGGTGTGTATTGGTGTATTTGTAGAGATTAGTCCCAAAATGTTGTGTATTGGTGAATTTGTAGAGATTAGATATAGATGAATTTGTGGAGATTAGTCCCAAAATGTTGTGTATTGGTGAATTTATGGAGATTAGTTCCAAAATGTTGTGTATTGGTGAATTTGTAGAGATTAGTCTGATGTATAGTGATTTGATGAACAACAGGGGCTTGGTTTACTGACTTTATCTGCAATGATTCCATCAGACTGTAAAGTTGCACATCTACTCTCTTCATGTTCTTCTCCTCGATTTCAAGTGATTATGTTCTTTGGTGCCCTGTATCTAGTGGCGTTAGCACAAGGCGGGCACAAGCCGTGTGTTCAGGCCTTTGGAGCGGATCAGTTTGATGAAAAGGAACCTGAAGAGTGTAAATCAAAGAGTTCTTTCTTTAATTGGTGGTATTTTTGCATGTGCTGTGGAACGGTAATGACTCTATGGGTCTTGAATTACATTCAAGATAATCTCAGTTGGGCACTAGGGTTTGGTATTCCATGTATAGCTATGGTAATTGCTTTGGCTATATTCTTGCTCGGAACCAGAACTTATCGCTTCCCTATTCGAAGAGAAGAACGAAGTGCATTTGCTCGGATTGGAAATGTTTATGTAGTTGCTGTAAAGAACTGGAGTGTATCATCTTCAGCTGTAGCTGATGCTGAAGAGAGCCTTGGTTTAGTTTCTCACGAAGGCTCACAACAATTTAGGTATGTCATCTTTCTGTCTCTTTTGATTTCCTTGTTACCACATCGTCCCAGAGTAACATTTAGGTTCTTGTTACAACTGCAGTTTTCTCAACAAAGCTTTGGTTGCAAAGAATGGTTCTTGTAGATGTAGTATAGATGAAGTTGAAGAAGCGAAATCAGTGCTTAGACTAGCTCCGATATGGTTAACTTGCTTGGTTTATGCGGTTGTGTTTGCACAGTCACCGACTTTCTTCACCAAACAAGGAGCTACAATGGAGAGATCAATCACACCGAATTACAAGATACCTCCGGCTACTCTCCAGTCTTTCATCAGCATCTCTATAGTTATCTTCATCCCCTTGTATGACCGCGTACTCATCCCAATCGCAAGATCATTTACGCATAAACCAAGTGGAATCACGATGCTTAAGAGAATCGGTACAGGCTTATTCATCTCTTTCCTTGCTATGGTAATAGCCGCTTTAGTGGAGATGAAAAGGCTTAAAACCGCTGCGGATTATGGGCTAGTTGATTTGCCAGACGCTACGGTTCCAATGAGTGTATGGTGGTTAGTTCCTCAGTATGTTCTCTTTGGTATCTCGGACGTTTTTGCAATGGTGGGTCTGCAAGAGTTCTTCTACGATCAAGTCCCGAGCGAGCTGAGGAGTGTGGGATTGGCTCTGTACTTGAGCATATTTGGTATTGGTAACTTTCTCAGCAGCTTTATGATATCAGTTATCGAGAAAGCTACGAGCCAATCTGGTCAAGTGAGTTGGTTTGCAAACAACCTAAACCAGGCTCATCTGGATTACTTTTATTGGTTACTCGCTTGTCTCAGCTTCATTGGCTTCGCGTCCTACTTGTATTTCGCAAAGTCCTACGTTCCTAAGAGGCTAAACACCATTTAAACCTTAAATCTCTCTTCCAAATGTCTCTTTGTATCTACCTGTAATTTTATGTACATCTTTACATCATGCAAGTAAATATAATCCCAGGTTGATTAATGATCGGATTAGGCATATAGCTTGTAATGCAAGTATGGTTATATATTTTTCATGTTTAGTATATATTGAGTGAAATCTTGTGGAATAAAATTCGCTCAAATTGTAAACACGTAAATTTACAATTTGAAAGCCAGATATTGACTTTGGGAGTATTATACTTGATCTACCAGGCGATACACATACAACCTGGAGAAGAACAAAAACGCGAAGAATCCAACGGCAGTGAAAGCGGCAAGCAACCAGTAGAAGTAGTCGACATGGGCTCGGTTCAAATTAGTATTGAACCAACTGTCTCCGCTGTTTCTTCCGGTAGCCCAATTAATCACCGTGATGAGAAATCCGCTCAAAAAGCTGGAAAGACCCATTGCACTCAAAGAGAGTGCAAGACCGATACTTCTTAGCTCCGTTGGGACTTGGTCATAGAAGAATTCTTGTGTACCCACTAGAGAAAACACATCGATCATCCCGAGTAACAGATATTGAGGGACGAACCACCAGATCGACATTGGGACAGTCGCGTCCGGCCTATCAACAAGCCCGTATTCTTTAGCCGTCTCGAGCCGTTTCATTTCTACCAACGCGGCAACCACCATATTGAAGCTGGATAGCACCATTCCGGCACCTATTCTCTGGAGCATTGTGATCCCAAACGGCTTTTTGGTAATCAATCTAGCTAATGGAAGGAAAACGCGCTCGTAAGTTGGAACCGAGATGAAAATCGATACGCCGATAAGTGCTTGAAAAGAAGCTGGAGGGATTTTCAAACCGGGCAAGATTTGCCTATCCACCGTAACGCCTTGCTTTGTGAAGAAAGTAGCGTATTGAGCATACGGAATCGTGCTCACCACCGCTGTGATCCATATCGGAATAAGCCTTACCAAAGCCATTGCGTCTGCCACGTCTCTACTATTACATGCCTCCGCACCTCCTTCTCCTAATATCAACGCTTTCTCTAGAAACCTAGAGTCAAAACGTACACATTTATGAACACACTAAACCAAACATCAAACGATACAAAAATGTTACGATTCGTGAAACTTACTCGAGCCGGCCTCTACGTTCCTCAGACAAAACATCCTCCAATAGACCTTGTCCTAAACCCGAATGTGCTAATCTAAGTCTCCGGTTCTTATAAGCCGCGACGAAAACTCTAATGATTCTACCAAAAGCGTTCTTTTCCTTGCGATCTCCTTTCGGATATCTATAAGTTTTTCTTCCGAGCAAGAAGAGAGCCCAAACCCAAGCGCCCAACTAACATTGTCTTGAACATAAACCACAACAATAATGGATAAAGTGATTCCAGCTTATAAACTCAAGAACCACCAATTGAAAAAAGATCCTCTTGATATTCTCTCTTTAGGATCTCCTGAGTCAAATTGATCCGCACCAAACGCTTGAACACACGGCTTATGTCTGCCTTGTCCGATCGCCACCAAATAAAGAGAACAGAAGAACAATATATTCACCCAAAAAGACGGTTTTACAGAAACATCGTTACGTTGCTCATTTAATCCCATGATCAAGAAAGAAGATGATGTCAATAGTTCTAGTCCCTGAGGCTCGGAACTCCCACGGTTTATAAAAATAAAATAAAAAATAACGAGTCGGGATTTCAGAAATCAGAGGTTGGATTGGAAGAGAAACCTACGATTATGTAGATGAAGGAAGCTACAAGAATTGTCCGGTAACGACCGAGATAAGCGTCAGCTACAAAAGCTCCTAAAATAGGAAGTACTGATGCTGTTCCGGACCATGTGTTCACGTTTACGGCGGCACTCGCCGTAGATTGTCGGAGAGGTCCGGTGAGGTAAGTAATTAAGTTTGAGGCAATTCCAAAGTAAGCAAATCTCTCTGCAACTTCCACACCTGAAAAAAATTTCAAGAAAAGAAAATAAATAGTAAGTATAAAACTGAGTCCTCTCGATTTGGATTTCTTTTTTTTTTTTTTCTATTGTCTTCTTCTTTCACCTATAATGAACAGGGAGGATCTCTATCCGCCGGTGGAAGATTTTCCAGCTTGAATTCCACGGTGGTCGACGGAATCGCTAACGTAATCTTCTTCAAGAAATATAACTTCTTCCTCAAGATTCGCCATTTCTTTTGCCAGCGATTGAGGTGAAGTAGGAATCAGTCTTTGAAGATGATGAGGAAGTTTGAGTTACGCTACTACTGGTTTTAGATATGTTGTTCCTTTGGCTAGTAATAGCATATTTATGGTTAGGTAATACGGTGAGGTAATATAAAAATTTTATATTATAAATTGTATTGGGATTATCATATTTATTCTAATTTAGTTTTGTGTTTTTATAGTAATTATAGGTAGTAAATATAGAGAGGTTATAATTTTTTTTTTTGAAATTGTAATTTTTTATGTAAAGTTTATTTTCTTGAAAATGAAAACATAGTACATTAAATAAAATAGGGAAAACGATCTATTTGTCCACGATAAGTATGATATCAACTTATATCTCCACCAAACTATGACCTCAGTTCATATGTCCACATAATGAAATTTATACACTTATATCTCCACCCGTCTGATTTGGATCGGTTTTAGTGTAAACCCGTGACCAAACCCAGAAAACCGAATTTCAAACCGAATCAGAACCCGATCCATTTTAACTCGAAACTCGACCCGACCCGACTCGATTTTTCTTTCTTCTTAACCCGATTTTTTCAAGCTCTTTGCATTGCATTCAAGCCTATTCAACGTCAATTCCAACAACGATTGCATTACATTCACTTGTTGATTGAAGGTGATTCCCAATTTTCATTATTTGTTTGTCGATAGAATCATGAATTGGAAAAAAATGAAGCTTCTTCTTCTTCTTCTTGAGATCAGATTTACAATTGAGGATTGGGGTTTTTAGGTATTGGATTTGAGAACTCGCTGCAATTTTTTGAATCCAGAATTCTTTGTAATTTTTTTATATTCAAGTACGAATTAACAACATGGGAAGAAGAAGAAGAAGAAGAAGAAGTGTCGGGTCCGTTTCTTTCGAGTCGGGTCGTCTTTCCGAGTCCGGTATTGCGCGACGGTTGTGTTGGTCCCTGTCGCGGTGGAACCAGACCTCCTCTCCACACGATCCAAGTCTTCCCCAACACGATCCAAATCATTGCTCGTACCACCGGCTAAAGAGAACGGTTCTCTTGTCTCCGACGAGCCATGGGAGTGTATGGATTCCACCATTGATAAACCCAGAACTTTCGCTGAAGGTGGGTTCGAGATTAACTCTTCGATTGTCGAACCCATCTCTGGATTGTTCAATGCGCTCATGGAATTAGCTCAGGGGAAAGAGATCTCTCACACACGCCGATTTGGGTCGTATTCACGAAATTGCCACTAGGGTTTGTTCTTCCTCTTTCAATGGAAGTAGTGTTGGTTCGTTTCTAAAATCTGGGTTTAATGCTTACTGGGATTCAATTAGCAATGGGAAATGGAGTAGGATATCGGTTATTTGGGTTGCTAATCGGGTCGTAATCCGGTTAAATTTTAGTTCAATTGGTCAGACTTAATTATCAAACAGAAAACCAACATAAACCAAATTTTGTGGGAAATGAGTTTTTTTAACTCTTATTTGATGATATATAGATAGTTAAGTTTCATTTGATGGAGATATAAGTGTATAAATTTAATTATGTTGACATATGAATTGAGGTCATAGTTTGATTGAGATATAAGTTGATATCATACTTCTCATGGACAAATAGATAGTTTTCCCAATAAAATATGAAATTTTAAACATACATAGAAAAAAAACATTTAGAACATAGATTTCGAAATCATAAACAGAAAGAAACGTTCAGTTGTAATCTTGATCATGTCCAAATTATTGCCATATATGCTCTATCAAATTATTTTTGAGGGCCATTAGGAGATTTTTTGGAATTTTCCCCAAAATTATAGGAATTTTAGGAAATTTTCCGGATATAAATAGGTCTTTTTTTACTATATTTTTTCCAAGTAATTTTTTTTTTAAAAAAGATAATTTTTGTTTTTTCATAGAATAAATATTTTATTATTTGTTTTGGAAAAAAAAAATTCATTGATAATTATCTTTTTTCTTCTCACGCTTCTTCTTCCTCTGTTTTCTTCTTCTCCTTCTTCTTCGCCTTCTCCTCTTCTCCTTCCGTTGTATCTGTTTTTTTTTTTTTTGATGAAAACCTCCGTTGTATCTGTTTTACCGATCTTCTTTTCTTCTTCCGATCTGCTTCTTCTTCGTGGTGTTTCCGATCAGATTTTTTTTTCTTAAAATTTTTTTTGACCAATCACGTGATGCCACGTAACACATATTTACCGTATACAAAAGCTTGAAATGTAGAACCGGTGATATAACTATTCACCCGTTTAGAATTATTTTAATGTTTTTATTCATAAAAACTCACTTATAATTACTTCTATTTACCTCCTATAAACTTGCTCTAAGACATTTATAATGGACAAACTGGCATAAATAATGGACACACTGACATAAGTATCTAAAAACTTTTTAGAATTAAAATATATTAAATTTAGAATTTTTAGTGAACTTTATTTATTAATTTATGATATTTTTCTTTTATTTAAAATATTCAAAGATAGATATACTCTATAAAATTAAATTGAAATATTCTAAAATTTTATAATGTTATTCTATAATATTTTTGTGATAACTTTTGGTCCAAAACTTATAAATTCTAGAGCATGCGTATTGGAGACCTTTGACATAAGGGTCTAAAATATTTAAAAATTAAATTTAATTCAATTTTGAGTTTTTAGATACTTTGGGTTATAAATACTTTCAATGGAGACACCTATATTTGGGTGTCTTAAAAAAATATTTTTTTAATTTATTTTTGTTTTGAAAAAAATAATATTAAACATTAAAAATATTACAAAGTTTAATAAAATTTGAAAAATGTATGACAAAAAAAATTAAAACATAATCTTTCAAATCATAAACGAAAAAAGAACGGTGAATTTTAATTTGAACAAAATTTTTGTCATCGTTCAAATGTTGATGTTTGTTTCGATACTTGTTTTTCTCCTTTTGTTTAGGTCCTTCTTATCATCATTAATAAACATATTATCGAATTCTTTTTAGAAAATCTTCTAGATGTAAATATGACCCATTTTTTTACTTTATTTTTACAAGTGATTTTTTTCAAATGAAAAAAATAATTTTTTTTTTCTCATGAAAACAGATTATTTTATTATTTTGATTTTCTTTGACAAAAACTTCTTTTTTTTTTTTTGAAATTTAAACTTTTCTTCTTCATCCTTCATAATTACGATTCTTCGTCTCCGACCGATCGCCACCGCACCAGCCACCGGAGCTTGTCGATCGCGTCTCTACCGTCGGCTTGGGGATCTAAAGCCTCTATTGTCGTTCTTGCCGCCGGTGAAATTGGAGCTCCTCGCTGTGTTTGTGGTCGAGCTCGTCGTCATGTGGGCGGTATCCGTCGCCATCTCTGACGCTACGCTCTCCGTTGAATCAAGGATGAGATCGAGATCGGGTTCGTGAACGGCGAATGATGAGGAAGCTTCAATATAGATCTATTTTTTTTCCATGTTTATTTTGATTCAACGAATCACAATCGACCACGTCGACGGATCTTAAACGCTAAAATGGATTCTGTATTAGACACTTTTAACCAATTTTGGATTTGTAAAACTGTAGATTAATGATAATTTAATCTGAAGATCCCAAAATTAGACCCATTAAGTTCTCCATTAGAAATGTTCTAACTGAACCAAACTCAAACCTGAAAAGAAAGCTCGGTTTTATATAGGACATATTTAAAAAAAAAAATCCAAAAAATTTAGAACCTGAAAACTTGAACCGAACCGAATGAGGTGTAGATGACAAAGTGATAAGCTTGTCCACTCAATTTGTCAACGGACTAAATAATACATACCAATGAATAGAGCTATCAGATGGGCAACTCAACCCATCTGACCCATTCCATCGTGGCTTCTGCCCAAACCCATAAAATCCGCGGATCAAAATCTATAGACCCAACCCAACCTATTATATTACATGGTTTTTTTGGACGGCCAATGAATTTTTAATATTTGTTTTAAAATAAAAATAAAAATTGATTTGTTTAAAGAAAAACACCAACAAATTTCAATAAATTCAAAAAAACATAGAAAAATTAAATGAAAAAACTAAAATAAGAAATAATATTAAAAATGATAGAAGTCTATAATTTGAAAAACATCTTGCTTCCCTGACACGAATTAAGGTCATTCTTGCTACGTTCTCCGGGAGGTGTGGTAGATTCTTTTTCAGATTCACCATTATCCTCTACATAGATCAAACAAATAGTATAAACAATAAACGAAATTTAGTATATGATTTTGCAAGTTTGAAAAATAAATTAAATCTTTACAACTTTACCTTCATAAGCTTCAAATCCACGCAACCAGTTTCGACTACATATTAATGCTTGAACATTTTTGGAAAGACGACAACTCCTCTATTTATTCAAAACTCGAGCTCTAATACTGAAAGACACTCCAAAGCTACCGTAGTGATAGGAATACCAAGAAAATCGGAAGTCATATAAGCTAGTTCTCCAAAGCGTTCAAAATTATCTTTCCAATATTTTAAAACGGACGCCATATAATATTTTATTATATATAATATTTTTGTTAAACTATTATTATATTTTAGATATATATATATATATATATATATATACGCATTAGCTTATATTATATATATATATATATATATATAACTTAAAACTATGTATATAAAAATTGGTAGGTAACTTTTTTAATAGACGAGTGTTTCACAAGGTACATATTTCAGTCCTCTAAAATAATATTTGATCAATCTAAAGTCCAATTAATGCGGATATATATACTATATATATATATATATATATATCACGAGCCTTTGAGAGGCATCTTCTCTCTCGGCCAAAACCCTAGTCGCCGCTCAAATCATCTTCATCGTTTATCCCTTTTTCGGTGGCGGTGGTTCTCACCTACATCGGAAAAGGGATCCCCTTTCTCTCTGTTTCTTATTCTTTGGCTTTTGTCTCTTGGTTTCTTCTGGGTTGATGTGTTAATGTCTGAGGTCTGTAAAGCTTGGGATTTATCGATGGCGATTTGCTTTGGATCTTGTTTTGATGTAGAGCATGGTTCCCTCCTCTGCGCTCAAGGACGGTGGTTAGGGGTTGTGGTTGTCTCGCTGGTGTTTGTCTCGTTGTCGCTCGAATCGCTCTGATTGGTTTGTCATCTGAGAGTGTAGTCGGTGGTTTCGATTTAGTGCGGTTGGGTTTGCTCTGTGGTTTGAGGACTGCCTCAGAGATCTTTGTCCAAAAGCTTCTCTTCTTCTCCGGCTCCTGGTTTTCTCTCATGTTACAAATTTTCGGTACCTCGTCGAGGCTGAGCAGGTTTTCCTCTCTTGAACTCTATTCCTTCCAAGATCTTTTTTTCCTTTTAGTCTCCCGGTTCGATTGTGGCTGGTCTCAGAAGTGAGTTCCCTAGTCTTCATTAGGTTGTTGATTGTCCTGGGTTCTCTTCCTCTTGTATGCGATTGATTAAGGACATTGGTCGCTATGATTATGGAGTTTTCGGGGTCATTTGGGTTGGGATCTTGGTTCTCCACGTTCCATCGGATGTTGTCGCGTGATAGATCTTTTGCCGATAGTTTTTTGTGGGTTCCTTTTGGTCAATCTCCCTCAACATATGCTTCAGGCTCCTCTCGGTCCAGGTTTTAGTTTGTTTTGGCCAGGGCTGCGTTTGGAACTCGAGTATTTTCACCACTGTTCTCTCTATGTGTTGGTCTTCTCGTTTTGGAGTTGGTTTGGGATGCTTTATCCTTTCTTGCAGGGCTCTCCTCTTGCTTATGGTTGTTAGGGGTCTAACTGGTTCCGAGATTGGTGCTGTTTTTGTCGCGGAAACTGTTTCAACCGGCTTAGTTTGTGAAATGCACCTTGTCTCAACTATGAAGATTTTTTCGAGATCTTCTCTATCTGTTATAGCTTGTATCGAGGCGTTGTAACCTTGTGAATTCTTATCCCTTCTCCGCCATTCTGTGGAAGTGCTTCAGATATCTGATGGTATCTAACTTGCCATAGCATCAAGCTTCGGTCTTTATTTGGTGAGGTATAATCTATTCGTCATAGGTGGTTTTGGTCATCCCTGCGATTGGCGTGTTGCGAGTGTTCTTGTTGTTTGGTTTTGTATCCTTTTTTAGTTTGATGGTGGTGTAATTCTCTTGTTCTTGGACTCTCTGGTTTCTTATGTTCAATATAATGAGATGACAAAAAAATATATATACTATATATATATAGAAATAGTTACATTGAGAGATACTTTTTTCAAACTTATTTTACTAGAGACACTTTTGCAATGAGGCATACTTTTAATATGGTTAATCTCTTTCATACCCCTAAAAATATTCAAGTATTACAATTTCACTTTTTATTTAAACAAAAAAATAATAAGTAGATTAAAGAAAAAGTTATCCTCTTTCTCTCTCCTCGTTTTTATTTAAACAAAACAATAATAAATAAATTAAAGAAAAATCATTCATTTTTCTCTTTTCTTTTCTCTCTCCTCTTTAGATTGTATATTTATAAGTAGTTTGTATTCAAAAAAAACAGATGCAACTTGTGGACATGTTTACGTAGTCATGTTCATGTCACAAACTCATTTGTGGATGATTATCCTCAACCAATTTCAAATGGATAATAATAAAAAAAATGATGAAAATTTGAAATAAAAAATTGATATAGAAAGAAAAATAGTAAGAAAAGAAAAGAAGAAAGTATGCAAATGAAAGGGGGAAAAAAATAAACTTTTTTCTTTTTACTTTTTGCTTTTTCTTTTATTGATTTTAATTTTTAATTTTAGTGATTTAATTTAAGGATATTATTGTCTTTAATTGTTATGATTGTTGAAAAAAGTGTGTCATATTATAAAAGTGTCCCATGTGTAAGAAAGAGAAGAAAAAGTGTCTAGGTAGCACTGCTCGGTCTAGGCCAATCTCGAATAACCTTAATCTTAGCCGGATCCACAGAAACTCCCTCTGCAGATACAATATGGCCAAGAAAACCCATCTCTCGCTGCCAGAAACTGTACTTGCTCAACTTAGTATACAGCTTATGTTCCCGAAGCCTCTCAAGAACCAACCACAACTGAGTCTCATGCTCCTCGGGACTCCTCGAATATACCAGAATATCATCGATGAAAATGATAACAAACACGTCCAGATACTCCTTGAACACGTCGTTCATCAGTCTCATGAATGCCGCAGGCGCATTCGTCAACCCAAAAGGCATGACTACGAACTCAAAATGCCCATAACACGTTCTGAATGCCGTCTTGCAAACATATTCCTCATAAATTAGAATCTGATGATATCCCGAAGCCAAGTCAATCTTGGAGAACCAGGTAGCACCCCTCAGCTGATCCAGTAACTCATCTATCCTCGGGAGAGAGGATCTGTTCTTCACAGTGACTCGGTTAAGCCCCCGGTAATCGATGCACATCCAGAAACTCCCATCCTTCTTCTTCACGAACAATACCGGTGCTCCCCACGGTGAAACACTCGGACGAATAAAACCCTTCGCCAGAAGGTCCTCTAACTGCTTCTTCAACTCCGCTAACTCAGCAGGAGCCATCCTGTAAGGAGCCTTAGATATTGGAGTTGTCCCTGGCTCTAACTCGATCGTGAAAGGATCGGACCGAGATGGTGGTAATCCCTTCAACGACCGAAAAACTTCCTCGAACTCCTGAACAACTCGAATATCCTCGAAAGCAACCTCACTACCAGACTCTGACATCAATCGTCGCTAAGTAGGCCTCGCAACCTCGCTCTATCATCTGCTCTGCCTGAATAGCCGAAATCACTAGACTATTGGAAGTTGGTCTCAACCCCTGAAACATCAACCTCCCGTCATCACGCTCGAAGCTAACTCTGCCTCTGAAACAATCTAGATGAACCCGGTAAAACGATAACCAGTCCATCCCAAGAATCACGTCATAAAGTACCACTGGACTAATCACCAAGTCTGCTAGCATCGAATCCCCAGCGATCTGAACATCCACTGCTCTAGCACGGCCCGAAGTAGCCAGGAATCCACCTCCAGCCACCTTGACCATGCCTGCGCGCTCACCAGCGCTGCTCCGGATGCCACTGCGCTCGGCACGCTCAAAAGTAATGTAGCAGTTCGATGCTCCAGAATCAAATAGCACGTGGGACTCAAAACCGCCCACTAACAAGGTCCCTACACAATTCACATGCGTTGAAAACCCTGATATCCCGACCACAAATAAAATAAAAGAACAACAAATAACCTCGACAACAATTCTACGACTAGAAAATTTACGAAGTTAAGTCTAGAATTTTAACTGTGATCTGCCCGGCGCCACCATGCTGACCAAAATCCGCCGGAGGATACACATGCGGTGCTAGACCAATCTGACCAATCGGCTGAATCGCTACTACACCTGGATGCTGCAACTGCCGCAATCTGACCTAAAGGCTGAATCGCTACTACACCCAGATGCTGCAACTGGGGACACATCGGCCTGAAATGCCCCGACTCGCCGCAATGGAAACAAACCTTAGCCCCTCCCCGGGAGCCCTTAGGACAGTTTGCCACCCGATGCTCTGCACTACCGTACCCGAAACAACAATGAGTGTCGTGGCTACCTCAACTCGCCCTGGAAGGATCATCCCACCTCCTATTCTGGCCTTGCGCAGGCTTACCGCCTATACCAGAACCAGAACCTCTACGCGGCTGCTGCTGCTGACTCCTCGGCTGTGTGGCAGGAACAACATCAGGTTGAACGACAACCGGACCAGACTGCTCCCGCTGATCCTCCTCAATAGAAGCCGCTAGCTCCACTAGATCCGCCTTCGAGACATATCTACCACCCCTGCACTGAGTCATGATGCTCAAACGAAGTCCCTGCAAGAACCTCTGAACCAAAGCCCGCTTGTCATCAAAACCGTGCCCCGTATGAACTACCAGTCTGCTGAACTCGGCGTCATACTCATGCACTGGCAGCTCTCTCTGCGTCAATGACATAAACCTCATCTGGAGACGGTCTCGAGCCTTCTGAGGGAAATACTTGGCGTTGAACTCAGCCAAGAATTCGCCCCAAGTCCACTCCGCACGCCTAGCCTCAATAGCAAGCCACCAACAAAAGGCATCACCATTCAGATAGTGGATATCTACTCATCAGCCGCCTCAGGACCAACTCTGCCCTCGAAGAACGGCGTAGCTATCTTCTGCATCTGTCCCATCATCTCAAGATAAGACGGAACAGGTGTTGCAACTGCAGCCCTCGGCTGCTCAGCCACTGCAGCCCTCTGCTGCAACCCGACCACAGGAAGAACACCCGGAGCCTGCTCAGGAGCTACTGGCGGAAACCGTGCCAACAACTGCATCAGTAATCCCACAACCTGGTCATCACGACCTGGAGCTACAGCAGCACCCCAACCAGGGCCCACTGGAACTCCCCCGCCTCTACCGGCACCGGCTAACACACTGGCACTAAGCGACTAGGACTCTGACGCGGTCGCTACACTCTGAGACACACTCTGCGCTGCACTCTCTGCTGACTCAGCAACTGCTCCACGACCACGGCCCCGGCCTCCACGGCCACCAACTCTGCCCCCACGGGCACCAGCTCTGCCACCACGGCCTCTACCTCAGGTATCCACCTAACTACAACACATATCAATAGATAAGCACTCCAGAAGTCACAATCAAACACAAATAAAACTTACCGCATAATCTCATTAAAGGCCGGAGAGGATGATTTCTAAGACTAAAATTGACTAAGCACAATTAATCAATTTAAACACATAGTCTCAATTCATCCAATCCTAACAGTCCTAAAACCGTGTAGGTTCTGATACCAAAATGTAACACCCGGTCAAAAAAAAATTTTTTTAATTAATTAATTCTGCGGAAACAACTCAACAAGCAATAATCCAATAAAATTCCAATAATAATAAAACCATGTGCGAATAAAATATCAATAATAATCACTGCATTTCTAGCAACCTAACCGGGTTCACTAGAACTTAGCAAAATAGGAAAGAAAACAAACGACAATCTTAATCATCCTCTCCCTAAAGCCATGATCCCGCGGTCACACTTTTCCTTTTCCTTTACCTGCAACACAATTGGGAAAAGCGAATTGCGTAAGTATTTCATAAATACTTAGTGAGCTGGTCATGCCCTTCTACGGGCGTAACAAGCAGGCTCAGGCAACATAACAATAACATATACTCAACACATATAACAAAATTCAGCGCAAGCATTTTTTATAAAACATTTCCAAAACCAAACGGTCGTGTCGAGCGACACCAGCAAGGTGTCGATCGACACGCCCCAAGTGCTAGTGTCGAGCGACACCGGATGGTGTCGATCGACACTCAAGAAGCACTCGTGTCGCTCGATACCCTCCTGGTGTCGAGCGACACACCTCTGAAATTTCACCAGAACCGTGTCACTCCTCTCTCGATGCGATTTTGGTGAATTTCGAGTTGCTCACCTGCAACAAACGATACAAAAACCATCCATATACACCCAGCAATCATTCTCATTCAGCCGAACACGAAATCAATCAATGAATCATCACAAATCATCAAGAAAACCTTCATCGCCTAGAAACCAAAGGTCGAGCACTCACCTCGGTAATTAAAACAAACGGAAGACGAATTGAAAGCAAGAAATCACACAAACAGAGTCTCCATGACTCTACAATTCACTGATCCGAAGGGAAATTCTCGATAGCAAAACGAGACAACGATTCCTACGCCTCTAACACTCCACGGGAAAGGTTTTCGGTTGATTTCTTTGCAACAATCAACCAGAACACCCCAAATCTCCCTAATTCCTTTCACTCTCTTTGATAAAACGTTTTTCTCGACGGCTCCTCGACTGCACGCAGCCCTAGGGCTCTTTATACAGTAAACCGATCCAAAACCGTGATTAAAACTTTAATTAACCCGGTTCTGCAGACAGGCGTGTCGAGCGACACCAAACCTGTGTCGATCGACCCCCACATTTCCTTCATGTCGATCGACACACCCAGTGGTGTCGCTCGACACGACCAAAAATCAGCATTTTCGGATTACGGATGTTACAGTAATTCCCCCCAAAAATAAAGTGTTAGTTCAATTAATTGTTTTAGTTTATTTTTAAAATTTGTTTCATAATTTTATCATGAGTGAATAGGCGATTTTAGCACTTTCTGAAAAATACTTTGGGATTCTAGCACTTAACCGAAACAGATGGGCTTTTGTCACTTATTATTAGCATTTGGAAAATTATACCCTTACCTTGTAGTGTGTGGAACATCCGAAGACTGGGACGGTTTGAACGATGACAAGTAAACTTTGGTGTTGGCGGCTTGGAAGTGACATAGGTGTATGACGGCCACAGTGAAACATTAAATTGATGATTAGTTGATGTGTAGGGAGCAATTAATGCTCTGTTACGTGGAATATAGATTTCTTTATGGGAAGATTGCAATTTATATAGAGGTTTAAGGAAACATTAGTTGTAGAAGAAATAATATTAATAGTAGTAAAGCAGATGATGGTGGAAGTTAGTGTGAACTTAGAAAGTTTTTTTTGAGTTCATGCGCGCCCATATATCATTATGTATAGTGGTTGAATAGCTCTTAATTATATTCAACATTACAGGTTGGAAAAGATCCGGTGATCGTCATGAGCGGAAAGTGGCGTTATGTGGAAGACGGTGAATGGGCTTTTACAATTGATAAAATGAGATTGAGTAGGTGTCTGAACGTGAAAGGAAGGTTTGAATCATGCATGGCGTTCAGTAAACACATTAGAGAAGAGTTTGAAGTGGTGAGTACAACTTCGATTTTATTTAGGTTTTGGGTACCTTATTCACCTAGCATGAGCAATGTTGTTTGCCACCCGCCAGTTGCGTTTGCGACGGACGAAGGCTTCAAAATTACAGAGGGATGAAATCCATTGACAAAAGGATGACATTATTTGTTGAGTTTGGTGGAAGTGCTATTGGTGATGTATCGTTCATACAAGGCGATGTAGAGGTGGCAAGTGGACAAGATAATGTGGTGAGGGACAAAACGACCCCTTGCTGAAGATTGTTTATGGAATTTCCCCAATACGGGCTGAGTGGGAGTATGTACGTGTCAGGTACGAAATATTGAGGGATAAACCGACATGCAGTCGTGGGCACACATGAAGAATCTAAGAAGACCCTGCCAGGCCGCAGGCTGATTGGTGTCGGTGTAGCGGACAATGTGTACATTAGTCTCGATGGCGTGTAGAGTTTTGAACGAGTTATAAGCTTAGCAGGAGATGAAGATTTTGTATTTGAAGATGAAGTGAGATTATGAGCAAAGGATGACGAAGGTTATGAACCAGCTTCTGACGAAGATTTCCAAGTTTTTAATAGAGGTTATTCGGCAGAGGAATCTGATGGGGAAGAAGATATTGAGTATGATATGGAACATTGGCCATATTTAATAAACATGGAGTACAGTTGTGGAAGGAGGGAGAAGAGGTGGGTGGTGTACAAGCGTGTGTGGAAGACAATACAATGACTGTGAACGTATCTCCAACGTAAAGTAGGTTTATACCATAGAGTCTCCAAAATTTGTAAGTGGATATTAGAAATTACGAAGGTTTCTATATGCAGCTCCAGTGTTTAACAAGTTTGACAAGGTAGACCGTAATCTATGTGATGTAGACATTTCAACAACAGAAGAAGCGGTGTACAAGGGGATAACTTTCAAAAATAAAAGAGAATGCCAAATGACGCTTGTTATATACGAAATTAAAAGTCTATTCTCTTTCAAGTAGACACAGTAAACCTCGAAAAAATAGTATGTATGTTTGTTGATCCGAAATGTTCTTTATAAGTCTTAGCAATAGAAGTTCGTTATTCTAATTACTTTGAGATACAAAAAGCTTTGTTAGGCCATACGTGCGCTATTATATCGTGATCTCAGTACACAAAGCACGCGACATCAAAGATTATTTTGGAGCTAATGAAGTCTAAATATGTTTACAGAGCGTCTGTTCCGCGGGCTTGTGGATCCCATACTTTGTGCTCCAAGAATTGCATGTATCGGTGACATACTGGAAAGCATTGAAGGTGAAAGAACTAGCCTAAGATATGATACAAGGATCAACTAAGGGTAGTTATGCACTGTTGCCGGTGTACATTCATCTCTTTATGAAAGTGAATCCAGGCGTCAATAGACGCAGTGTAGTATTTATGTCTAGTGGTGATCGTGAATGGGACCCAACTGACTAAAAAATACAAAGGTTGCTTGCTAAAACATGCATGCAAGAAGGCAATTTCCAAGTATTTTCCCTTGCGTTCGGTATCGTAGACATTAAGAATGATGCGTCATTGAAGTGGTTTTTCAATCAATAAGCAATTGTGTTGACTGGATGCAATGAGGACGTCGTTTCAGACAGACATGCATCAATCCAGCGTGGAATATAATTAGTATTCCCAAAGGCAGGTAATGGATGCTGTCATGTACATCAAGAACGTAATGTGGGAGCAAAGTTTACACCTAAAAGTCTATCTAACCTAGTAGGCCTTGCAAGTAAGGCATTCAGAGTGGGAGAACTCGATGAACTTATAACTGAAATCGATAAAAAAGATGAGAAATGCGCCATGTACTTGAAGAAGATTGGCGTTGGTCATTGGATCATAGTACATTGTACGGATAAACGTTATAACTAATAAGCAGGAATATTGCGGAATCATTCAACGCGGTGGTATAGGAGCAAAGAGGTTCCTAATAATATCAATGCTAGAGTACATAAGGACAGTGATGATGCGATGGTTTGCAATGGGCAGAGACGTTGCAATGAAAGACAACTCAATAATAACTCTGAATGTGGATAAGCATCTAGTTAATATCCTGAAAAGACAACCAAATTATGGGGTTGGAGTTGTCGCAGGTTGGAGAGTTTTAATACGAAGCGTGGACGATACAAAATACAGTGTCATGCTGGTTAATCAAATTTGTACGTGTACAGTGTTTGATCAACTGCAATTTACATGTTCATAAGCACTCCCTGCAGTGCTACACATCGGTGTACGAGCCAATAGTTTAGGTGGAGAATGTACAACTTGAGTACCTAAAAAAATGTGTATGCAGGGGAGATACTAATGGTACCAGAACTGTCAGATCATGTTATCTTGTCTACTATACGAAATGTTAAAATACTTCCACCAGAAACAAGGTGACAGTCTGGTCGGCAACGCAAAGTTAGGATACCATCCACATGTGATTTCAGTGTAAGTGTTGTTAGCTAATGAATTTAAAATTAAATTATAGTGTCGCACATCATCACTTAAATGATATGTACATACATACAAGGACGAAATGTTGTGAAGAAACCAAAAAGCTTTAACAAGTGCGGCCATTGTAAAAAGATGGGACATAACTGTGCGACGTGCAAAGAAACAATTTATGACGAAAGCTGAAGAACTGTTGAAGATTGAAAATGATGTGACGGAGATTAATGTCTTTCAAAGGCATCATTACTTACGGTTCTCTATGAACACCAACAAGTTGCATCACATGAGTGAGGTCTCTTTTCTTCAGCTTGCAGAGTGAGTCGCATGGCAAACCAAGATACATAAGCTCTCTAATCAAATATTTGGCCTTCGACGTCAGGTTACGCAACCTTGATCCTCGTCTTATTGTACACGGGCTCCTGTGTGTGTCAATCTTGTATCATCCACATCCTTAAGCTACATATCAATACATAATATCTACTAAACCGTATGTAATTGGAAACAACCATGATAGATATGTACTTAATATATTACCTTATCGTCATTAGAATTAACAAATTTGATATCTTCACCGCACTCAGCACCACCTCTACTTGTCTCTGCACTAGATCCATAGTACTCATCATCGTCCATGATCATATTCGCATCATCAAATGTGACTGAATTCAGAGGTTCCTATATAGTAAATACAATATGCACAAACATACTTCATTCTCTGCACTTATGGATATATAAAAAATAATTAAGAAATAACAGCATATTACATCTTGCCCCGGGTGTACAACAATAGCACGGGTAGTGCCCTCATCTGCATATGTACTATGTACAAGCAACCCATGGCCTCCTTCAACCGCAACATCTTCCATTAAGGTATCATCACTATGTACAACAAGTGCGGTGTTGTCCATGGTGGTTTGTTCAGTATGGACATCAGCCGTGGATGGATTATTAGTGTGTACATCATCAATATGACCATTCACTTCGGCTTTATGCCCATCCAATTCATGTTGCTCGCGGTGTGCATCAATGTTTCCATCTTCCGTCTCGATGGTGTTACTCTCTACAACATTAACTGTGACATGATCTCCCTGTGTAGCATCATACTAGTATATATCGTGTATCGATGCAATTACCACGCATGAATTATTGAAAACTTATAAAAGTTTCCCCGGTCGCATCTGACATGAATAGGTCAACTTCCCTTATCGCTTCTTCAACACCTTCAGACTCACCAAATATCTTCTCAGGTTTAACTTCCTTTTTTAATCCCCCGTGTACAGTATGGTCCTCCTCCTCATCAGAAATAACTACCTTGTCCACCGCCTGTTTGGAAGCCCTCAAGAATCTTGTATTCTCAAAGGCATTTGCCTCATCATGAATGGGGTGTTCCTCATCATGTACAAGATTTCCTCATCATCATAAACTATTACCTTAGCCATCGGTGTTGGTGAAGACTTTGAAGGTCTTGGATCCAAAAAAGTTTTCTTCCTTGATGGAAGGGGATGCCTTGGCTTAGGATTAACAAGGGCCGCTGCTAACTCCTCCCGAATGAAATTGTTAAAATCCGCCTCAGCTTCCGCCAACGTAGTACCAACAAACACATATGTACCCATAGATGACAAAACTGGTTTCTCATTCCTCTTAGAACGTTTGGGTGCAGAAGATTATCCCATATCCACAACAGCCTCCACTCTATCTACCCTTTCCCTCTTTATCATAATCTTTCAATATAAACTTCTCGACAAGTGCGTACACTCGGTTGCATGTGTAATCACCACCTGACCAATCATGTATTCCAAAATTGTATCTAGACTTGTGCAACCTCTCAATTAACTTTACCCTTGGATCATCGATTTCATCTACTCACAACGTGTTCTTCGGTTCACATTCCTCTGACATGTGAAGAATAAATTCAACAACTAATTGTTTCATAACAAGGAAGTTTACTTTAGTACACATTTACATATGTACGCGAAATTAACAAAGTGTACAGCTGAATGAAATGGTACAATGTACAAATTTCCATATGAAATAGTGTACACATTTGGATATGGACGAGAAAATAAATACAATGTACATCAAATAAGGGAACTTACATCATCTGCCAACTCGCAAATAATGATAACCTCTTGGGTTATAGGGTGCTTGCGGGCAAGGTCTTGGTTATAACGTGATGCGTCCCAAATTTGGGATATGCAAAAGAGTTTTATATTTATAAACCCTAATCTGCAAGTGCACAGTTGACAATTATAGTACTTAGGGGTCGATCCACATGAGACTATGTTGTTACGCTATAAATCTATATGATGCAGAATAAGCTAAGAGAAATTATATTTGGTTTTGGGGTTTTATAATGCGAGAAACAAAAGCAATAAAATAAAGGGATAGATAAATCAAAACACGCAAGATAAAAGAAATTGAAAAGAACTAATGCACCATGAACTACACCGGTTTTTTAAAGAGATGTTACTAGTGTTCTAAAACTCAAATCACTATGGTAGAATCATTCCACTTTTGTGGCTCCGAAACCTATAACTCCTACCCAGATAGACTTGGCTTTCGTGTGGTTATTACATGGTGGAATTACGCTATAATATTGAGATTTGATTGTTCATTAACATTTCGAATTGTTAAGACGTCTAACCGATCAAATACTAGATCTGGTCGGTACAAAAGCTTTTGGAATCGGTACCAACCTAAAATCGTTCAGTGGGTAGCTAATCTAGATCACGCCTTGAGTATAAATAAAGATAGAGAATCAATCTAGGAACAAGCTCAATAAAGATGCAAAAGATGCAGCAAAAGAACTTTAAAATAACTTTATATCAAAAATACAACTACTCTACATGTTATGAAACATGGATTAACTAGAGAAGTTGAAAAAACAGTAGATTCGTGATAGATAAGTGATCGGCATAGGTGGATCTCAAAGCAAAAGGCTTGAGAAGAATACCATGGCCTTCATCGCTCTTTTACAAAGGATAAAGATGAAGAACTAAAGAGAATAACGAAAATACATGTTTATTATTGATTTGTGGTACCTAGGGCTGCTCTTCTTCTCTCAAAAGGCTAAAAGAAAGTATATATAGGTGTAAGATGAGGTTCTAGGTCGGTAAAGGGTCTAGGGTTTCAGTTCGGGCAAAAACGTCTTTTTGTCGATACGTGCCCCGAAGTGGCCACGACACCGGACGGTCACACCGGTCATGTGGATTGGTCCGGGGTCTGGCTCAAAAAATGCTACTTTTCCTTTTCTTGAGTTAAATGAGCCGGCCCATGGGTTGGATCGGTGTCTTGGCCCATCTTGGACTTGATTCATCTTTGAGACAGAATGACATGTCTTCAGTAGATCTTGAATATCTTCTAAACTACAACTCTAATTGATATAATTCCAACTCCATTGGCAATCTAACTCAAAGGGCTATCTCCATATGACATTTCATTGCCGTCCAAGTATGTATGATCGTCCGTCCGAGTTGATCTTTCTGACGGATAACTTCTGTCTGACTTGGGAAATTGTGAAATCTTCAACTTTGAGAACCTGGATTAGCTCATTTGACCTTGATAAGTTGCTGTAGGATGAAGAATACTCATTTTACTACTTTTTACGCTCTTTTTTATTATTTGACCTATATGACTCTTAAAAACTAAATATACGAGAAAACTACCTCTTTTGATAAAAAAAAAAGCTTATTAAATAGTATATAAAATAAATAAAAACAGATAGTAAAAGTGGTAAAATACCGGGTATATCATAACGATGAGTCAATTCTACCTCATCTCCAGACTTCCTGTGGATCTTGTCCAAAGAAAATCCATGCATGGCAATGGACGGCGGTTCCAGCCTTCCCACCAATGTCTCCATCGCTTAACTTGATTTTTCTTTAATAATTTCACGGAACATATCCTCAAACGAATGACGACCCCATGGATAGTTAAGGAAAAAATCAATATTTCTACACATCTTCACATGATTTTCGTTAACAAACCCCAATTGCGACTTCACAACTACGACACCTTCCCATTAACTATCAACCCAACAATTAGTTTTTCCCACGCTGGCCATTTCTTGTTTTGCTTGAACATCTGTAGAAGATTAGGAACCTTCACACACCGTCAGTTGTCAACCAATTCTGATATGTACTTACACTTAATTCCCTATGTGTTTAAATGTTCTTTCAGAACCTTAGAGTCAGGGTACATACCACATTTTAGACCGGTGAGAAGATGAAATTCCCTCAGAGAGAACCTTATGGATTTTCCTCCGAATACAAACCAGGACTTGTGTGGTTTGGGTGTCCACAGTTTCTCGCTTAATAGGTTTTGTACAATTTTACTAGACTAAGCTGATTTCTGTGGTGGGATCTCAAATAATTTTCCAAATTACGGGTCCAGAATCTTCATCAACTCGGGAGTTCCTTTCAAGGCTAATGCAAACTGTACCAAATACTCAGGTTTTGAATACGCATTAACTCTTGCACCGGTTGGGTAGTAATCCCTAACAAAAATCCTTAGCGGTAAGTTCGGATACGATAACTCCGTGTCCGGAGGATTTGGCGCCTCCACACGGAGGGTCATGGCTTCATCTGCAAGCATGAAACGCAAAAAATATGTTAGATTACACACCATAAGCGCGAACAAATTTGCAAGGCTTTTTCCTTTCCTAACAAATCTACCTTGTAATCGTTGGAACTCTTCCTCGTCCATATCGCTCATCGACTATGAAAACAGCAAACCCTTGAATCTAAACAGAATCTGATCGAAATAAAAAGAAGATGAACATGTAACATGTACAAAAAGAAACGTCTTTTCGTTTAATGGAAAAAAGGTATCAGTTTTTCGTCTTTGGAGTGGACTAATGTAGACTCGTTTGTAGGACCCAACTGCCAGAGGTTGCATACATAGGAGAGTGGGACGAACTAGAGATATGGACGACACGGCGCGTGCAGAGCCATGCCAGCAGTACAAAAATTAAGGCAACTGCCTAGGGTCCCACCTTTTTTTACAGATTTTGGGGCCCCACTTTTTAGATTTTTACTATTTCAATTGGTTTAAAAGAATTTTATTTCATATAATAGTTTCTAAAAGATTACTTAGAAACTTTTTTAAAAAAAAGAAACGAGTTCCAGTTTTCACTTATGCGTTTCCTTTTATTGTTTGCATTTACTTTTTTTCCTTTTTTTATTCAAGTTATTTATAGTAAAATATTTTTAATTCATTTAAGTTTATATCCTCTTTATTAATGAATATATTTTTAACTTTACACATCAAGTTCAATCTCTCCACATTTAAAAAGGGTTAATTTGCCAAATAGCACAATTTTTAATTATAATTAGTGTAATAGCTATGTAATAAATATAATTAAAAAACTAACAATTAGTCTAGGAAAACTTACGATTTTATCTTTGATACATAATAAATAATACATACTAATCTAAAGAAATCAAGGGCAAAATTGTCCATAATACATATCATACACAATAAACAGTAATTTTGGCTATTGAGTAAATTATAATATTTTTGTGTTATATTTGCTAATTTTCCTTTAAAAAAAACGATAATAATTTAACAAAAAAGTTATTATTTGATTTTGATGTAATAAATCATTTATTACAAAAAAGTATTTTATAAAAAAAGTTATAAAATATATTTTTTATTTTAAATTATATTATGTTACTAAATATCGCTTTGGGTCCCCAAAATGCTAGACACGGCACTGGACGCGTGGGGTTTTTTCTGTCAGAAAAAATTGAAAAGCGTTAAACCCACGAAAATACCGAAATGTGTTAAAAATACTATGGGCCGTTAACAAAAGTGTTAAATGAATATATTATTTCTTTTATCACTTGGAATTTCACAATTGTATCATAGCTTTTTTAATAGGTGTGAAATGTACCGACGACAAAAAGAAAAAAAAAAAAAAAGGTGTGAAATGTACCAATTCTATAATAAAGAAAGTAGGGCATTATTATTTATGAGCTTAGCATGGGCTCATGAACGTATACCTTTGGCAAAATTTGATTCGATGGAAAGATAACCTTGTAGTTGTAGCTCTTTTGCGAAAGTAAATATGATATATTACAATTGTTTACAACTGTTTAAGTAATAAACAGCATATATTTACAATTGTTTATATTTAAAGAAAATGCAGTATTATTTAATTAACTTTGTAAGCCACTCCGTTAACAGTTATTCAGTTAAAATTACTGCGATAGCACATGCATAAAGTCATTAACATCTTTATGAATAAAACGGAGTAAACATTTTAAATCGTAAATTTTCAACAACAAAAAAAATAAACATTTTAAATCGTATGTTTGAATTTAATGTGTGAATAATCCAACTTTTTGGGCGCTCAGTATATTTAATTCAATTATTGGTTGTGTCACGCTCTTTCTAGACTTGTGATCAATTGTTTCCACGTGCATGAACCAGACACCAGTTTTTTTTTTATTTACGTCCAGACAAGATCCACAATAGATCAATGAAAAGGAAAGGTAGTATTCGTATATTGCTGATTTTTTTTTCTTTTCTTTTTTTTCAAAAATTATATTGCTGAAATCATTAATCTTTTCTATTTAGTTTATGTTTTAATCGTTGCAACCTTATAATTAGGCTAAATTGGCTATGTCATTGCCTCCATCCCCATGTCCCATGGCCCCATCCACAGCGATGCTTTTTTTGTTAAAACATTTTTTGTAACCTTTTTAGATTTATTCGAATGCACAAATATAAAAAGTAACATAAGGAAAATGAAATTAGTAATTATGAGAAAAAAAAGAAGAGAAATTGATTGTTTTACCTAACCTTACAAAGACTTTTTTTTTTTTTTAATGAATGTAAAATTATTATGAAAATGTTAGAATTAGCTCTAAATGAAACCATAGAGGAAAATTTATAATCCAATGTGGTAAGTACTTGTCAAGGAGGTTGTAGGGGTTGGATTTCACCCCTAAGAGATCGATGTAACGACAAGAACAATTCTGCAAAAAAGGCTTAAAGAAATCATAAACGGGCTTGTAGAAGCCCAATTCAAGATATGCCCATAATATTATTAAATCCATAATTAAAATGGCTTAATGATAATATGGGCCAAAAATCATTTAAATGCTTAATGTGCCTGGCCCAATTGTATTATTAGCCTTAGTCTAAAAACGGATCCATCGGAACACTTGACGGCATTCAGAATTGCGCTAGGACGAGCTAACTTCAGGGAAGACGAAGAAGATGCTAGGTGCTCTCTTCTCTTCGTGGAGCACCTTAAGGGAGCAACACTTCAATGGTTTTCAAAGCTGGAAAGAAACTCAATTGATAACTTCAAGCAGTTGTCTGCAGCATTCCTGAAGCACTACACCATTTTCATTGAGCCTGAAACATCGGATGCAGATCTCTGGAATCTGCAGCAAGGTCAAAATGAAACTTTAAGAAGCTTCATGGAACGCTTCAAGACAGTGCTCTCTAAGGTTGAAGGTATAAGTAACAAAAATGCGCTCGAGGTCCTCAAAAAGTCATTACGACACGACTCTGAGTTTTGGAGAGAGATGATTTTGAATAAACCCGTGACAATTCAAGATACTTTGCATCGATCAACTGACTTTGCAACAGTCGAGGACGAAAAAAGCATTTTTGCCCAAGCTCAAGGGAAAACAAAGTCTACGCCTCACCCTCCACCTACTCAGAGTCAGCCACAAGCTAAGAAGAGTAACCAAGGATCAGGATTCGTGCATCACGAATCCAAGGGCGCTCACAATTACCAAGTAGAAGCCCAAGGTTACAGCGGAGGAAGAGGCCGAGGTCGCGGCCGTGGTAGCTGGTTAAACACATGGACACGAGAGCAGAGCAGCTTCGATGAAGAGGCATACTGTGAGCACCACAAATCCTTTGGGCACTCAACAGCGAAATGCCGCGTTCTTGGTTCAAAACTCGCTGCCGTGCTAGCCGATGGGAAGCTTAAAGGCAACATCGAAATCAAGGAATTTGAGATGGAAACCAACGAGCAGCAGCCTGCGCAAGGCGAGCAACCTGCACCAAGAAGGAGAAACAACGAGCCAGCAGGAGGCGGAGCTCGTCCAGATATACTAATGATCATGGGAGGATCTCGTTACTGCTCGGATACTGTAGCTTCTATCAAAGCCTACCAGCGAAGAGCTGAAGTCAGCAAGAATCTGTCTGAGCCATCTAAATTACCAAACGACGTAATCTCTTTTGAAGAAGCAGAGACAGCAGGTATTGATCGCCCCCATAACAACCCTCTGGTACTCAAGCTCGTCGTAAATAACTACAACATGTCCCATATCCTAATCGATAGAGGAAGCTCTTTGGATGTCATTTTCCGTGAAATGCTCATAAGGATAAATGTTGACCTCTCTATTCTAGAAGGAGGATCGAGGCCTGTTACCGGTTTCTCTTAGACGACCTTAACCATGGGGACCATAAAACTCCTTGTTGAGGCAGGCGGGTTAACAAAAATTGTAGAATTTTCGGTTGCCGATCACCCTGCCATCTACAATGCAATCTTAGGCACTCCCTGGATCAACTCAATGCGTGTTGTGCCATCTACCTATCACCTATGTCTAAAGTTCCTAACTCCTAACGGTGTGGAAACTATTTGGGGATGTCAGAGAGAATCACAGAACTGTTTCCTCGTCGAGCATAAGCTCCGTAATCCGGTAACAGAACCTAGTACCATGACACAGCGTAAAAAGATGAAGACGGATAGAGAGCCGGTTAAAGAGCTCTCTAAACTCTTATAGCAGCTACAGCTCAACGAGGATCGCCTAGAAGAAAACTAACCCACCTGGGATCCCGTTATCTCAGTCTGCATAGACGATGACCACCCGGATAGATGTGTAGAAAGTAACGCTAAGCTTGACGAGATGATCAAGGATGACCTTGTCTAATTTCTGAAGAAGAACATCAACACTTTTGCCTGGGTAGCAGAAGATATGCCAGGAATCGATATCAACGTAGCTTTCCATGAGTTGAATGTTGACCAAATTTTTAAACCAGTTAAGCAGAAGAGACGCAAACTCGGGTTAGAGAGAGCAAAGACAGTAAATGACGAGGTAGAGAGGCTCCTGCGCGTTGGATCAATCACCGAGGTGAAGTATCCCGACTGGTTAGCTAATCCCGTTGTTGTAAAGAAGAAGAATGTGAAGTGGAGAGTATGCGTTGACTTTACAGACGTCAACAAAGCTTGTCTGAAAGACAGCTTTCCACTTCTCCATATAGACCGATTGGTGAAAGCTACGGCAGGTAACAAGTTGCTAACATTTATGGATGTTTTCTCTGGGTATAATCAAATCATGATAAACCCAGAGGATCGAGAAAAGGCAACATTCATCACAAATCGTGGAATCTACTGCTATAAGGTGATGCCTTTTGGCCTTAAAAATGCTGGAGCAACGTACCAGAGACTCGTACACAAGATGTTTGCGGAACAACTCGGGAACACCATGGAGGTCTACATAGACGACATGCTCGTCAAGTCGCTGTAAGAAAAGGATCACGTAGGACACCTGGAGGAGTGTTTCAAGCAGTTGAATTTGCACAGCATGAAGTTAAATCCGACAAAGTGCAGATTTGCAGTCACTTCTGGTGAATTCCTAGGCTACTTAGTGACCCACCGAGGCATCAAAGCAAACCCAATGCAGATCGACGCTCTTATCCAAATGGCCTCACCAAAAACACAAAGAGAAGTACAATGGCTCACTGGACGAGTAGCGGCGTTAAATTGGTTCACTTCGCGATCCACATATAAGTGCCTGCCTTTCTACAATACTCTTCGCGGAATCAAAAAGTTTGAATGGACAAAGAAGTGCGAAGAGGCATTCCAGCAATTGAAAGCTTACTTAGCAAGTCCACCAGTGCTTGCAAAGCCAGTAGAAGGAGAACCTTTGTTTCTCTACATGGCAGTTTCTGATACGGCAGTTAGCGGAGTGCTAATTTCCGAAGAGAGGGACGAGCAGAAGCCAATCTTTTATGTCAGCAAATCTCTAACCGACGCCGAGACAAGATATCCACAAATAGAGAAGTTAGCCCTGTAAGTCGTCATGTTTGCAAGAAAACTGAGGCCATACTTTCAGTCACATTCGATTGTGGTCCTTAGCACCTTCCCTCTCCGCTCCATCTTACACAGTCCTAGTCAGTCTGGACGATTGGCTAAGTGGGCAATCGAATTAAGTGAGTATGACATCGAATACCGCGGGCGAACATGCGCAAAATCACAAGTCCTAGCTGAATTTCTAATCGAGCTTCCGGAAGAGGCAATCACAAAAGAGAGTCTGAACCTAGTCTGGTAACTTCATGTCGATGGGTCATCATCTAAAGCTGGTTCGGGAGTCGGGATTCGATTAACATCACCCACTGGTGAAGTACTGGACAGTCATTCCGCCTAGGCTTCCGAGCATCTAACAACAAAGCAGATTACGAGGCCCTTATAGCCGGCATGAGACTTGCGCATGCACTGAAACTCGACCACATTCACGCATTTTGTGACTCTCAGCTGGTTGCAAACCAGTTCAGCGGAGAATACGCTAAAAAGGACGACGCATGGAAGCATACCTTAAAGTTGTCCAGGAGTTGGCCGCGCAGTTCACAGAATTCACACTTACTCGAATTTCTAGAGGCGATAACACTCTTGCTGACGCCCTCGCAGTCCTCGCTTCAACCTCCGACCCTAAATTAATGCGAATCATCCCAATGGAGTTTATAGAGCATCCAAGTATCTCTATTCCAGAAGTGGTTAACATCTTGACTCGATCTCAAGCAGCCAAAAAAGCCAAGGCGAAAACAAATGCAACGGCTTCTGAAGAAACTGCCGCTAACACAGAAGTCCAGGAAGAAGCAGACAGCACTCTGATAAGCGAGCCTCTACTCGATGGACAACGAGAGCTTGATTATGAGGTGGACATAGAAGATAACTCAGTCGACCCTAGCGAAGTTGGACCCAGCAGTCCTTTAACTGCGTCTCAAATCGACCAGAGGGTAGTTGCCATGGATGAAGATTCCCACTCCCTGCCAGACAAAGTTGATGCCAACACTAACCTCTCCGAGGCAAATGAAGCAACTGCAATGGAAAAAGATTCACCTGAATCAGAATATGGTTGCGATACACGTTGGCTTGAGAACATTTGCAGATACGTTGAAGATGGTACAAAACCTACCGATAAATGGGCGGCTCGCAAGCTGAGAGCCCAAGCAGCTAGATACATTCTATTAGATGGCAACGTATTCAAGTGGAGCTTGTCAGGACCACTATTAATCTGCGTCAAAGGAAAAGAAGCTCGCAAAATCATGCATGAAGTTCACAGCGGCTCGTGCGGGAATCATTCGAGAGGACAAGCACTAGCACTGAAGATCAAGCGCCACGGATACTATTGGCCGACAATGATCAAAGACTGCGTAAAGTTTTCAACCAAGTGTGATAAGTGTCAACGCTACGCTCCCAAGATCCATCAGCCAACAGAGATGCTCTCTTTAATCACCTCTCCTTATCCATTCATGAGATGGGGTATGGATATTGTTGGCCCTCTACACCCCTCAAGACAACGACGATGGCTACTTGTGCTTACAGAATACTTCTCAAAGTGGGTTGAAGCAGAAGCGTTCATCTCTATAAAAGATGCGCAAGTGGAGCACTTTGTATGGAAAAACATCATCTGCAGACATGGTGTTCCTTACGAGATCATCACAAACAACGGGTCCCAGTTTATATCATGATGTTTTGAAGGATTTTGTGAAAAATGGAAGATACGCCTTAACAAGTCTACTTCGAAGCGCCCACAGGATAATAGCTTGGCAGAATCAACCAACAAAACATTGATTGCCAGTCACAAGAAGTGCCTCGACGAGAAGAAGGGCTGCTGGGCTGATGAGCTAGATGGTGTCATCTGGTCTTACCGCACTATACCCAAAGAGGTCACCGGCGAAACTCCATTCGCTCTAGTTTATGGAACAGAATGCGTCATTCCAGTTGAAGTTCAATTTCTAGGAGTGCGACGAAGGCTACTTTCACAGGAAGAAGAAGTCAACCGTTTCCTCTTACTTGACGAGCTGGACCTCATCAACGAATTCCGCGACCATGCGTTGACTCGGATTACCAACTACCAACATTCAGCAGCAAAATACTATAACTCTAAGGTGCGAATCCGGCGTTTTTACGAAGGCGACTTGGTCCTGCGAGAAGTCTTCTAGAATACGGCAGAGCGCAACGCTGGTAAACTCGGCGCCACCTGAGAAGGACATTACAGAGTTACTAAGGTAGTTAGACCAGGAGTCTACGAATTCGCCACCATGGAGGGCACTCCCATTCCCAGATCCTGGAACGCAACTCACCTGAATAAATACCATCACTAAGTCTTTAACTTGAACTACGAGGCGGCGTGATCCCTGCAAAGGTTACGTAAGCAGCTCGTCTTCGGATGGGTTTAGCTGCCCCCCTCCTTAAAGGGGGGCGGGGGGGGGGGGGGGGGGGGGGGGGGGAGTGGGGTACGTATACTCATATACTCTCACCTCTCTCACTTGGTTTTTTCTGCAAGAAAAAATCAAATAAAGGAAACTTAACTAAATAGTTTTGCTTATAACACAGTCTTAATAGAAACAAACTTCTTCAAAAACAATCTTTGTTTACATCCTCCGCGGATGCCGTAAATCTTATCAAAAAAAGACATAACACCTCGCTGCTGGCCACAACGACGGTTTACTTTGCAAACTTCAGATTTGACTTTTTCATCCTTAGCAAGATCGCACAACGCGCTATACAAATATATAATGTTCATTATAGGAATGGATGCGTTAGAGGAAAGCGTGTCTGTAATCCCAAATGATCATTTCAGAAACCCAACTTACAAAGCGTTGGTCAGCTCGCTAGAGAATGTTCGCTTAAGTGGAACGGAAGCATTAGTAGAAAATGCACCCGTAAACCCATGTGTTCATCCAAATTCCAAAAGTTTAAAACGCATATCTTAACACAAAAAAATATTTATTGCTGGAACAGGAAAGCTAAAGATAACATTTTTGCAAACTGGGACGAGAAATAAAACTGCGTATCATATCATTATGAATAAATCAAGGTTCAGAACGAAGCAAAATAAAGTGCGAAAAGGGTAAACACCACTCAAACTAAAGAAGAATACTGAAAGCCAAAAACCAAAAATAAATTAAGACAGCGCCGCCTCAAGCTCTGTCAACGATCTCCGTAACTTGACCAGTTTCGATCTAAGTCTCAGAATCAGACGAATCCTCCTCACCAGACGAAATGGAGGAACTCGAAGCCGGATGAATCACCTCACGAATAGGAGCCACTACAATAGGAGCCCCACCATCGGATCTTGCAATCCCAAGGATTTCCTCAAGTTCACGCATAAGCTTGCTAAAAGTCTCCTCTGCATATGGTAAACCTTCCTCCTGCTTCTTGAGTTCGCCAAGCTCATCGTTAAGGTCTGGCGCATTGTCACTCTGACTAGACGTTCTTCTAACCTATAATGAGAAGGACCGGTTGAAAGCTAAGCCGGAGTGGATGGAAGGTAGCAGCGCCAAAAATTCAATGTTGCTCTGAACTTGGGTAAGATCAATGATATCGGTCCAGGGTTGGTCATTGATCAACCTAAGCTTCTGCCTAGCTCGTTTTATCCTCGACTCATATTCCGCCTTCAGCTCGAACTTCGCCTGGTCAACAGCTCTCTGAACAGTTGCGTCCTGAAGCTTTGTTGTAGCATCTAGACGAGCAGTCAGGTCAGAAACTTCCCGCGGCAAGCGTTTTCTCTCAGCTTTCGACTCTGTAAACGTGCCATCTATCTCGCGGCGCTTATCCTCGGTCTCTTTCGCAGCAGCCTCCAACTCAGCAGCCCGAGCCTCCGCTTCACGTTTCAACTTCTTGTAATTGTCAGAAGCTTTCCGAGTATTAGCCAGCTGACGAGTCTGTGAGAGGGCACTCACTTCATAATTGACGGCAAGCTCATTCAGCGAGGCAAAGAACTGCCAAGAAAAAGAAAAAAAAAACAAGTTAGTAAATCCAAAGTAAGGCAGGGAATGATGTAAATTCGGTCAGAAGTCTCGCACCTCTCCTACAACCCTTACAAATTCAATTGTGCGAGTTATGACTCCTACAGAGGTTGAACCACAAACCATTCGATCATCCTTTTATCATTAGTGAAGCCTCCATTAGGCATTTCTCATGTTCTTGTCGATTATTTTAACGAGTTTAGAAGGTGTGAATGGTGTCTCTCCATGGCCACGCCTATTTCTTCCTCTCCATATATACAATACCTTAGTAAAAACAATTTGATTTTATCAAAGTTTGAGTTGGAGAGAAGATGTGTTAGTTGATCGCAATCGACTGAAAAATTCGCAGCGTTTCCACACTTGGATTGAGAATATATAATAGAAGAATAGGTGATTTCGAGATTGAACTTGAAACCCACAAAACACACAATTGGAGAATCTATCAGACAATTTTTCTTCTAAAACTATGTCATTCGTTGGTGAATATTTTTGTTTTGTTTAATTTATTATTCACATAATGTATAGTTGGTTATATATTTTATTTTGAATGCATATTTAATAAGAGTTTCGTCTTGTTAGTTTTATTTATTATCTATGAGATTTTTATAAGCGTTTATATTAACGAGCTAGCTATTTGGCATGTAATGAGATAAGAGTGCTATTTGACATGTGATGAGACTTCATATTTTCCATATTAACCCTTAAAGAGAATACTTGTACGAAAAACTAACACACACATTAGGCAAAAATGTATTAAGTGTGTAAAATGTTGTAAAAATGGATTGTGCCGACGTACTCCAATTTTCAGATTTCGGAGGATTGTTCAGCGCTCGCCATTCTCGCTAGCAGATTTGAAGCACTACGAGCTAATTCCCTCAATTCTTTATCACTTTGATCCCCTGCTCCTCAAATCTGAGAGCCGATTCTTTAGCTCGATCAGCTAGATGTCTGTCTATTTCTTTAACTTGTGGAAACAACTTGGCACCACTATGGGTAACCAATCGTGAGAATCTCATATAATTAAATGTTTGGTTGTCAATGGTGTAATGAGTTGACTTGTTAGAAGCTCACATGCCTAAACTAATTAAGATGGCATTTGAATTTTACATACAACTTATTGCACCGTAATCTGTGTGTCCGTTTGTTATGGATTCAAACTAGGTAATTTTTAGCGTTATACATGGGATAAAATTTTAAAAATACATATAAAAAAATTTCATAGTATACATATTCTTTTATTTTTTTAAAACAATTCTTAGATACATGTTTACTATAATCTCTTAATTAAAGTACTTTAACCTCATTGTAAATAATATTTTCTAAATAAAAGAACAGTCTTTGTATTATATAATTCGATGAAAATTATTAAAATATATGTTCCTCACTTTTGTTTCATCTTCTAGATTTTCATCAATTTAACATTAAACTAATATCGTCTTAATCAAATTTGGATTTTTTTTTCAAATATATTTCTGATTCGAAATGTATTATTTTGTATTTTTTGGTAAATTTTGGATTAATTTAGTCTTAATAATATTTTGTAAAAACATTTGTTTTGATTTAAATTTGCAATGTCACATTTTTTCAAGTAATATCACAATTATTTTGATGAAAATAATTGTAAAGTTGATACATAAATAGCTTCTCACAAATTATTTCCAAATAATATATAGAAAATCACATTAATCATTTTTAATTGCTCCGTAGTAGAGATTTTATGTAGTAGATATATTAATGTTATTTTATTAGAATGATTATGTGGTAGCTGAACATGTACAACTTGCATGCCCTATATTTCTCAACCAACTCTCAACCTCCCTTAGTCCAAGTATTTAAAGGGCCGACATCTAGGCATGACCAAAATACAACCGTAACCGTATTTCGAACTGTAACCGTATCGTTTTAAACCGTAACCATAATCGTAACAGTTAAAAACCGTAACCGTTAACCGTAAAAATATATTAGTTAAGATTAACCGTTTTTTTTGAACCGTAACCATTATTAACCGTAACCGTATTAAAACCGTCGGTTAACCGTAAGGTTAAAACCTTAAAATTTTAACATTAACCGTTTTTTTTTAATTTAAATGTACCTGGTGGTACCGGGTTTGGCACCCTACACCAGATCCGACTTAAGACTGACCTGACCCGGATATCCAGCAGGCGATGATAAGATGGGCCTCGAACCAGGCCAGCAAGCCCATTTTGTAGACCAGAAAAGCCTCTATTTTGACAAGGTTACCGACCTAGGATTACTTGGAGAATAAGTAGGAAATATATGAGAATATTGCTTAAATCTTATCAGTTAGGACTTTTTCATATATTTATTGGGTTTATTCTCCACGATAGTCTGGATATAAATATGTAACTCATTTTACCCTAGGAGGGGATCTGCAACTCTTGAATAATACACATCTCTTGGAAATTCTCTTAAATCTCTTAGCTCTTTCTTGTTATTTTGTCCTTTAGATCTAAAACCCCACCTATTCGAGGAGATCGAGTTCGTTCGCACGAACCCGGTACCTTCAATTGGCGCCCACCGTGGGGCATTAGATTTGTTAGGCGCAAAAAAATTAACAGAAAAAATCAACCAAGCGACCATCAAAGCACCATGATGACATTCATGATCATGGGAGGAATGATGAAGAAGGAGGCAACGTCAGATCTATCCGAAAAGAAGATAGGCGTATCCGGATAACAAGGAGGTACCCAGCCACCAGGTTCGACGAGAGAGACACGTTGCACCTAAAACACCTCCACAATGATCCTCTTGTCATCAAAATCATGGTAGACGACTACGAGGTCCACCGAACACTAGTCGACACGGGGAAATCAGTAAATCTCATCTACCAAAGCACCCTCCGAGAAATGAAGATCGACGAAGGAAAAATACGATGAGATCCTCAACCCCTAACGGGATTCGCCAGCTAGACGACCATCACAATCAGAAGTGTCAAACTTCCTATTCCCATTTCAAACGTCACACGATTAATCAAATTCGCGGTAATATACACCGCTTCCGAATAAAACATCCTCTTGGGAACACCGTGGCTATACTCATGAAAGTTGTGGCATCCCACTATCACCAATGCATAAAATTACCGACCGATCAAGGAACGTACATCTTATGGGGGAGCCAGGCAGAGTCAAGAAATTGTTTCCTTTTGGAAAGAATGCAGAGGAGCAAAGCGGCACTGGCCCTTCAGATATCCGAACAAATAGAAGAAATGGATAAGCAACCACCGACGGAAGCCAAGAAGGTGACTGCTGGAAGAACAATCGCGTAGGTCATACTCGACCTCGAGAAACCCAAACGATGCGTTGGAATCGAGACTGACCTAAACAACTCGATCCGAAACCAACTAGTAAACTTACTCTGATGGAATGCTTTGACTTTCGCCTGGTCGGTAGAGGACATGAAGGGGATCGATCCAAAGATTATCTGTCAGAAACTCAACGTCGACCCGTCTCACCGACCCATCAAACAAAAAAGAAGGAAGCCAGGAACAGAACGATCTAGGACTGTCAACGATGAAGTAGAGAAGTTGTACGGGGCCAAATCAATAATCGAGGTGAAGTATTCCGACAAGCTTGCAAACCCCGTCGTAGTAAAGAAGAATAATAGAAAATAGAGGGTATGTGTCGCTTTCACCGACATAAACAAGGCTTGTCTTAAAGACAGCTTTCCCCTCCCTCACATCGATCGATTGGTCGAAGCAACCGCTGGGAACAAACTATTGTCCTTCATGGATGCCTTATCCGGATATAATCAAATCATGATGCATCCGGACGACAAGGAAAAAACGACCTTCATTACCGACAGAGGCATCTACTGCTACAAGGTCATGCCGTTTGGTCTTAAAAATGCGGGCACGAATTATCAATGCTTGGTAAACCGTACGTTCGTTGATCAGCTCGGTCAGTCAATGGAGGTCTACATCGATAACATGCTCGTGAAGTCGGCAAGGCCAAAGATCACATCCAACACCTCAGAAAATGCTTTGATTCACTTAACCTCTACGACATGAAGTTCAATCCTGTGAAGTGCACTTTCACGGTCACCTCGGGAGAATTCCTTGGATATATCGTAACAAAATGCGGTATCGAAGCCAATCTGAGGCAAATTTCTGCCGTCATGGATCTACCATTACCGCAAACTCGGAAGGAAGTCCAGAATCTAACCGTTTGATCGCCGCTCTTAACCACTTCATTTCACGATCAACAGACAAAAGCTTGTCTTTCTACCAGTTGCTCCAGGTCAACAAGACGTTTGAGTGGAATGAAGAATGCGAGCAAGCCGTCTCCGATCAAAAGGAATACCTCACTACTCCACCTATATTGGTAAAACTAGAGGAGGGTGAGGTATTGTACCTCTACATCACAGTATCCACTTCGGCCGTTAGCGGGGTCTTAGTGAAAGAAGATCGAGAAGACCAAAGGCTTGTCTTCTATGTGAGCAAGGCCTTAAACAGCGCAGAAACACGGTATACCACGATGGAGAAACTAGCGTTAGCTCTGCTAATATCGGCGAGAAAACTATGCCCCTACTTCTACTCACACACGATAGAGGTATTAACCAACCACCCACTTCAAGCTATACTCCACAGTCCTAACCAGTCTGGATGGCTGATCAAATGGGCGGTCGAGCTGAGTGAATACGACATCATCAACAAAGATCGACCGAGTGTCAAATCTCAAGTCCTCACAGATTTTGTGGCCAAACTCCCTGAAGGAGAAAGTATCGAAATCACTAGCAAACAAGGATTCTGGACTATGCATGTTGACGGCTCGTCCTCTCGCCAAGGATTCGTAATCAGGATTTGGTTGGAATCCCCAATGGGAGAAATCAACGAGCAGTCGTTCTGTTTGGATTTTGAAGCCTTCAACAACGCTACAGAATACGAGGTCTTGATAGCTGGTATAAAACTCGTAAAGATCGTAGGAGCGAAGCACCCTAGGAGTAAAATGCGATTCTCAATTGGTGGCTAGTCAGTTCATCAGGGAATACGACACCAAAGATCCCAAAATGAACGCTTACCTTTAAGTAGTAAAGGAACTGACAGCCTGATACGAGGATTTTGAGCTTGCAAAAATTCCCCGTAACAAAACTCAGCAGAGGACGCCTTGGCGGCATTGGTCGCTAAATTTGACATCAAATGGGTCATCCCAGTGGGCAGTATACGACTCCAAGCATCAATCCAGATTTAGTACGGTAGACTATTTTGATGGTCGGTGATTCAAAAACCAATGAAACCTCGATCGAGAGTGGAGAGTCCTCTGAGAAAGATTGGAGGGAAGAAATCAATGCGTATATAAGGAAAACGCCTGGAAAATAAATGGAAAGCTCGACAGTTACGAGCTCAATGCGCTCACTACACCATCTTCAAAGGTCAGTTGTACTGATGGAGCGCATCCAGGGTGATGATGCGGTGTATCACCAAAAATAAAATACAGAAAGTGCTGGAAACCACCCACGGCAGAGACAGAGATAATCACTCTGGAGAACGGTCTTTAGCGCTCAAGCTAAGGAAGCTCGGGTTCTTCTGGCAAACCATGATGGCGGATGATCAGGAATTCACAGAAAAGTGTGAAGCTTGTCAGCGTCACGCTCCAATGAAGATAGCCCTGACACAAGAGTATTCGTCCACCACCATCGCTTATTCATTCATGCGGTGGGTAATGGACGCCGTAGGTCTACGCCACGTTTTGAAAGGAAAGAAAAATATCCTGGTAATGACCGATTATTTCACGAAATGGGTCGAGGTCGAGGCTTTTGTAACGATCAAAGGAACCAATGTATGAGACTTTGTTTGGACAAACTTCATATGTCGGTACGGGGTACCTTACAAAATTGTAATGGACAGCGGCCCGAACTTGGTAGGTGATGTGTTCGACATATTCTGCAGGAAGTGGAGAATACAATTAAGCACAACGACTCCGTACTTTCCGCAAGGCAATGGGCAGGCAAAATCCACTAACAAATCTCTCATAAGCGGACTCAAGAAGAGGCTCGGTAAAATGAAAGGAGAATAGACCGATCAACTAGACGGAGTCCTCTAGTCCCACCGAACCACACCTCGGCGCTCTACAAGACATACGTCTTTCTTCTTATTGCACGGAGTCAAAGCCTTGGCACCCGCCAAAGTGCACGTCAGGAGCCTGCGCCGCGCGTTTATGATCCGAAACCAGAATGTCAATAACGACAAAATGATAGAATGATTAGACGAGCTGGAGGAAAGCCGCCACCAGGCTCTGTTGCGAATCAAAAACTACCAACAACTAGCCGCTAAATACTATAACAAAAAGGTCCATTATCGATTCTTCGAGGTAGGCGACCTTGTCTTACAAAAAACCTACGCCACCAAGAAAGAAGACCAGGCCGAGAAGCTAGGTGCGAAATGGGAAGGACCCTACCAAGTATAAAAAGTTTTCAAACCAGAAGTATACGAGCTACTCGAGATAGACGGCAAGGAAGCCAACAACTCTTGGAACACATAGAACTTAAAAAAGTGCTACTATTAGTCGCAAAAAAAAACGATACGGCATTCGTACTTTCTTCATTCTTGTATTTGAACTACGAGCGACTTGACCCCTTCTCAAAAGAGAGGGTACGTTGGCAGCTCCTCATAAGGGCACATTTCCGATATCAATAAAAATATAAAGTTATTTTTATTTTAGTGCTTTTAACCACTAAAAGGGGTATACTAGAATCGCAACATAAAGCATTCTATAAACTTCCAACAAAATATCGGCACGACCAAGACGTCCATTCTCATAACCAAGGTAAAAACCACTCAAATCGGTGTCATGGCAAGGTGTTCGATCTCTTATACATACTTCCCATAAGTATAGTGGTACCTAAGCCCACATATATAAAGCCAGCCTCAGTGTTGCACAACCTCTATGATCGTTAAAGTAACTTAGCCGACTCAGAGAGCATACTTTTCAATGACTCAGAAAACAACAAGGTAAGCCTAAAGGGTTACTAATCCCGACCTCATATTAAAATGAGCAAGAAAGAGCAAAATCTTCATAAAAAAAGGGTAAATACTAATTTATTAAAAGTCAAAAGCACTTAGATTACATACAGGAATCTCAAAACTCCCAAACAAAATTTTAAGCAAAAGCAAACACATCTCGAACGAGGTATCCGAACGGCTGCTCCTTGACGAATTGACAAAGAAGCAATCGTAGCAACAACATCGAAAGAATTGAAGAAGCTCTAACAAATGTGCTTCCTTGGGGCCAGCCTAGCCTCCTCGTTGGCCCGAGTTCTCCGAGCTGCATCAAGCAACTCTTCTACAATCTCAGGTGATATCGGAGAAAGTGAGCTCGGCGGATCGCAGTCGAACTCTTCGGCATGTTCCCTATTCATGTCCTTAACCGCGATACACAGAGAGCGCAACGCACTGGATACATCAACTCCGAGCTTCTCTAGCTTGGCAAGGCAAGCGAGTGATCCAATCGCTTCCCACATTTGCGCCACGAAGTGATCATGATGATCCCTCCTACCAATCAAAAGCTCTAGTTTGTCTGCACGGTAGGCCCAATAATCTATGTGCTTGTGCAGGGCCCTCTCCGATATTATCGCCAACTCCCTCCATAATTCACAAGAGAACTGAAGCTTCTCTTGTTCTTCTCCAACCATGGCCAGGTTCCCCTTTAGTGACGTAATGTTTGCACGTTCGGTTTTAAGGTGCGATCTCACCTCGGCAAGGGTTCTTTTTAGTTCGGCAATCTCTTTCGCCAAAACCCTTGACCTAGCAAGGGCCTCTCGGTCGGATTTCAACCTAGAGGATGTTGCACCTCCCACCATAACCTCATACGAACTGGTAAGGTGATTCACCGAGTTTATCAGCTAAAAAAGATACGCACAAAAGTAAGAGTTGGGGGTAAAGAAAGAATCAAAATCAGAGAAGATACAACCCGGAATGCTATCAACCCTCTACAGCATTCCTAGTAACCACCTTGTATTGAGAGGGCAGTGTCGTGTCTTCGGTATTAGGGGCTTCCCCTAGGATCTTCACGATCGTCTTGATCAGTGAAGGGTAAGTTGATGGATTCGACATCGAAAAAGGGAATTCTGAGAGCTCAGACATTTCGGCTATTTCGTCGGCCAAAACCTGGACGAGGTTGGTATCAATCTTTCGCTATTTGCACCACCGGTGGCTGTTGTTCGCCATACCGTAAGAAAAAAGAAAGATTTGTGTTAAAAGAAAAAAGAGAGAAGTTAGGGTTTTGCAAAAAGAATGTTGAAGAAGAAAGGACATGGCCCGTGTTATTTATAACCCAATATGGAGAGAAAAGGGTTGAAATTGAAGTGTTTTTCTCGTGATTCACTGAGAAAGGCGGTTGGAAGTTTAACGTATGATGTCAGAGCATTTATTTGATGAAAACTGTGTCGATTGTTCGACTTCCATGAGCGTGGCAGTTTTGCATTAAAAACTGTCGCATTCATTCATGTCAAATCAGCTTCTTCAACACGTTTAGTCCGATCCTTGACATCATTAGAGAGTGAACTCCGGGGGGGGGGGGGGGGGGGGGGGGGGGGGGAGGGACTTATTGGTGGTACCGGGTTTGGCACCCTAGATCTGATCCGACTTAAGACTGACCTGAAAAGCCTCTATTTTGACAAGGTTACCGACCTAGGATTATTTGGAGAATAAGTAGGAAATATATGAGAATATTGCTTAAATCTTCTCAGTTAGGATATTTCCATACATTTCTAGGGTTTATTCTCCACGGTAGTCTGGATATAAATATGTAACTCATTTTACCCTAAGAGGAGATCCGCAACTCTTGAATAATACACATCTCTTGGAAATTCTCTTAAATCTCTTAGCTCTTTCTTGTTATTTGTCCTTCAGATCTAAAACCCCACCTATTTGAGGAGATCGAGTTCGTTCGCACAAACTCGGTACCTTCAGTACTTATAATTTACACGTAATAACTAACTAGTGATGTATATTAGGTGATTATCATGACATAGAAAAATTATGTATGGTTAAATTTATGGACTCCAAATCTTAAAATATATAGAAAATAAAAGCATTATTTATCTTTTCGTGAGTTGTTTTTAATTTTTTATAAGAATAATCTATTTAATCCTAACAGGTTTTGAATGAAATAAAAGTATATACATGTTGAATTTTTACAGCAAAAAAAGTTTTTGAAGACAACCAAAATTATTTGGTGGCAATTAGAAATTTTAAATCTTAAGTTCAAAATATTAAAGAAAATTATAATAGATATTAAATTTCATAATGGAGCCAAAAAATTGTTTTTAGAAATTTTGATATGTTAAAAGATTAGCTATAGCTTTTTATTATTTCACCCACAAGCAAAAAAAATCTTTATTTGATTTTTATACCATTCCACTTTCAAAACATATTAAAGAATGAGTTATAAATATATAATTCTAAAACTTCACTTATAAATTTTTATTCATTTTAATAGTATTATAATTATAACCGTAATATTAACCGTCTCATATTCATAATTGTATCTAACCGCAACCGTATTAACCGTACCGTATTTAACCGTAACCATTTTAACCGTATATTAAATGGTTAAGGTTAAGGTTAATAAAAAGTATTAACCATAACCCGTGGTTAAAAAACCGTAACCACAATAACCGTAATCGTGGTCATGCCTACCGACATATGGGGCTCATGCATATGAACATATGAAAATAGGTGTGTTTCATGTGTGCATGTACGGTTTTTAGTTTTTTTTTTTCAACATTGATTTTTTTTTCAAAAATAATAATATATAGATATAAGATAAAATTTGTCAACTACTATAATTAGTTTTGAAAGACAAAAACATGGTATGAAATTAATTATAATTATATTTGCATAACACTGCACCATTTATTTTTTTAAAATTTAGATTTACATAACTAATAACAAAGACGAAGTGAAACAACACCGATTGCAAACCAAATTTAGGTGACTTTGAGAAACAAAATGTATTAGATGGAAAACGTACAGCATGTATAGAAAACAGTATTGCAAATTTGGTACGAGAAAACGATTGTAGACAATATTTTTATTGTGTTGTATTGTATTTGTAGAACATTATTACAAACTGATGCGTGTCAAATTGTATTTGTACCTAAACTTAACTATCAACACACTCTAGTTGTTGTAGCATAGCATAGGGTCGAACCAAGGGAGATTAGAATAACTACACTAAGAATACAAGTAATTGATTAAGCTAAGCTAGATGATATTTTTTTGTTTTTGAAATCCTAATTATGCAACAAAGTGAAATAAGTGAAATGTGAATGCTAAAATAAGATAAAACAAGACTAACAACTAAAAGATTGATCAAATATGGGGAAACATGGGCTTTGGGCAAAGCATTTGACTTGGGATGATTAATGACTAACTAATGATGTTAAAACTAACAATTCAAACTAAATTCCATGACATGAATCACATTTAGTAGATTAATCCATTTCCATGACAATAATCCATTTACTAATCATTTAATTAAGCTAATTTCCCAATTGCAATTAAATGATCAATAATCAATAAGAACAAGTTCATAGAGTAAACTAAACACCTTAAGCATCAATTCCCATTGGTTAAGAATGAAAAGCAAGATTAGGATTCTTCTAGACATTTTATCGAACACCTTCCGAGCATAAAATATCAATGATCTAGATTATGATTAGCTAAGTCTAATCTAGCATTAAGCACATCCTAATCTTTAGAAATTATAAGAATCTAAGCCTAGACATCATTAGTCATCCATCAAACATCCATAATCTACTAAGCCCAAAGACCCATTGAAAGACTACTCACTAATCATGATGCAAAACACAATCATAATCATGGATGAAAACATAATCATAAAAGAAAGAGAGAATGATAATGAAAACTTCACTAGATTAGATGAAAGGCATAAAGATCCAAGCAAAATATCATAAGAAAGAGTTTTACCACAAAAGAGGGAAAGGTCTAATCAAGCTTAGCCAAAACTCATGTCTAAAATCATATTTATACTAGGTAAAAACGGAATCGGGTCGACCCATCTTGATCCGGGTCGAATCATACATGATTGGTTTTCGGAATTCCTGTCCTTAGGGTCAACCCTCAGTATCAACCCACGGTATACAGTCTGCTAATTTTGCTTATTTCTTCCTCTCTCCACGCTGAGGGTCGGGGCTCAATATCAACCCACAGTATGCAATCTGCCGATTTTTCTCATTTCTTCACTTTTGGAAATTAACTTGACTTCTTCTTGCACCCAAATGAATCACTCTTGCTTCCTTTCAATTTTCCATCTTTTTGCATCCACTTGATCTCCAAATCACCTCAATATAGAGCCATCATCTCCAAACCTATATAAATACAAAAAACAAATGCAAATGCACCTAAAAATGTCTAAATGATATGCATATGCATGATAATGACATGCCAAAATCATGTCAAAACTCTGTAAAATATGAGAATATCACAAACAAAAATTACTAGTAAAAAGATTTTTTTTTCTAAATAATATATATGTAAATACTAACAATTTTAATGTATCCAAACAATTATAAAATTACTCAATTCTATTTAATAAAACTATATTCTAAAATAAGTACCGTAAGTGACTTTTTCACCAATTAAACATTGTTTCGTCCCGCTTTTTTAACACAACCCGTATATGTTCCGCAATTACCTTTTTCCCGCATGATTCGTGTGGGAGTCGAAACTCGAACAATTAGATTTGTCAAGGATTTAGAAGGAAAAAGAGACTTCTAGGTTAAAACTTCGAACCATAGTTGTTTATAGTAATGAATTGCGGATCCTCCTTCAAGGATTATTGTACAAGTAATAGTCCCCTAGGTTTTCTAGGTCGACTAAGTGGACTTCTAAAGAGAAGAGGAAAACTTCCTAATACTTTGGGATTTTCCTATATCTTCATGACGGCTAGGCCTGTTCCACGTCGCGGCCATTGCTGGTAGGCTTGATTTTACTTCAAGGCTTTTGGACTTGGCTCCTCCTTGCCTACACTTCTGGACATGATTTCAGTGGACTTTCTGTAATCTTGAACTTGCCGAGTGCACCGCTTTGGTTAAGAATTTGCTTCATTAACCTCGTTGCCGCTCCAAGATTTAAGCTTTCTGACGTCGTTGCCACATTCTACTTTGACCTCGTGCCCCATTCAATTAACTGGGTTTAATGCATTTACCAAGTTAACTTCGCGGTAACTTTCATACCTAGTCATTTTTGACACTAATCTTATCAGGGTGAAACCTGACCCCAACAGTTAGCCCCCCAGCTCGGTAGTATCAGATGTGATGGTGCCGAGGTAGAAGTCTTTGAAGCTAAGATCAATGTTTATCCAGGTGTCACCCGCCAGGAGTTTTAATAAAACTCAAGTGTTTTAGCGTTTAACCAAGCAAAGTGGCCGTAAATCAATTTTTTTTTAATCTTCCCTGCGTCGCCAAGCTTGACATCCCCTCAAAGCGTTCTTGTTGATTTTCATCTAGAAATATGAGTTGAAACTCGATTTGGGTGACGTGAAGCGAGGTCGGTGAAGTCAGATTGTAATGACGAGGTGAGAGAGTTAAATTTGGCGAGGTGAATTGACAAAGTGATGGTGAGACCAAGATTAATTTGATCTACGCAAAACGAACACCGATAACGTAAATTATCTTGACTCAACGAGGCAAAACTCACAGTAGCAGCAAGGTGGTGAAGTAAGTAGCTAAGCCACAAGGTGAATCTAGAAATAGTCTTTGATTCTGAGTTAGGTCTCTCCTAGAGACAAAACATAGTCGACGAGGTAGAGTTGGTAGTCAACGAAGTAGAGTTGGTGCTCAACGAGGTTGTGTCAACGGCGTTAGTGAGCTCACCAAATTTGTTTGGGGAATTTACCCCGAGATAATTGAATTGTCAGAAAATTGAGCTCGAGATAGTGACGAGGTGAACAGGGTCATGAAATTGAAGCTGTTTTCGATGTATGATTAGGCAATAAGGTCGCCTTCGGCCACGAGGTGATATCTCGAATTCTACAAAGTTTCTTGTCAAAAATACGAAGACATCAAGGTGAATTAGAGAAAGAGAAGACCACGAGGTGAAGTTTATGTGTGTCACAGGGTCATGAGGCGCATGCTTGGGCTTATTTGTAGATTGATGTTGACTTGAAGAGACATCCAGGTGGATTCAAGACCAGCGAGGTAACAAGGTTGATTTGTGTTTTAACACCAAGTTGGTAACGATGTTTAACCGCATTGAGTACTTGTGAGTCTCCTATCATTTAATTTACTCATAATGTCCGTGTGCATTGAGAAATATATATTTTCATCTTTGAGCCGAACCGCTTGTTTACTGTCTTATTTGTTGACTTGATTATGTTTTTGTAGCAAGCCAGATGTGTTGCTTAGTGATGACGAGGTCCACGAGGTGGATGATTTTTTATTTAGAATGTAGCTCTTGGTTAGATAGATCCATAGAAGGTATCTTGTCTTCCCTTCCGAGGAGTTATGGGCGATGTCTGCAAGTGTGATAAATCGCCCTAGATCTCACCGAGGATCTCCAGGTATAAACAATTCCTCTTTGATTTGATTATGATATTTGGTGGTTTTGATTATGATCTTTGGTGGTTTTGATTACTAAAATGAGCTAGGTGCGGACAAGACCGCTTCTGACCCGGCTAAGGTAAGATAGATCTCTTTGTAAGGGCCAAGACAGTTGAGCAAGACGAGGAGGAGACCCGGGAGGTTACTCCATAGTTCCTTTTTATGTTTTTGATTTATGTTGGATGTTTATGTTTTGACTTTAGACCGTTTTGGCGCCTAGGTAGCTTTATCCTTATGTCTTGAGACTTGTGATTTTTACCGTGCACCAGCTATGCAAGATAAATCTATGAATGCGGCTTTCTTTGATATGTGTTTGTCTTGGTCGATGTTCCTTTCAAGCAATTCGGTTAAGAAAACATTTTCTATAATGGTTACGCTCCTTTACTTCGAACCATTGTGTTGTTTTTACCAACGAAGTGTACATTGGGTTTTCTGATGATCACTAAGGTTTACGAATATGTTTCCATTAACATTCTCTCTCCCGAGATCACAATGTTATCGTGTTAAGACCAATGATTATGTTTGTTGGGTTTAAAATGAACATTTGAATTTACAGACATGTTCCCCCGAACACATCTGCTCCTATAATGACCAAATTTAGCGATGAACCAACAAATGTTGTGTTTACAGTGGACATTTAGGTTTACGAACATGTTCCCATGAACACATCCGTTCCTATAATGATCACTTTATTTATAAAGCGCGCTTTAAATCCGTATGAAGATGTAGTAGTCAAGTCTGAAAATATTGTAAGTGGAAGATGTGTCATAGTGGCTAGCAGCGACAGTTGTAATTGAGAAACAAGTCTGATGTTGTTAAGACAATCGTAAATCCGTAAAGGATATGATCGAACTTGTCCGTTTAGCTAGGACATAGAATAATCCATGAAGGATGCTTATGAGAATTAGGAAATGACTATATATTCAGTTTTTGGTTAATACATGAATGAAGTAGTGGGAATATATGAGTATATGTACCCCTCCCTCTCTCTTTTTTTAAGGAGGGGGTAGCTGAACCTGTCCGAAAGTGAGCTGCCTACGTACCTTTTGCAGGGATCAAGTCACCTCGTAGTTCAAGTGAAAGTACCTTTAATGAGAGTTTAGAGAGGTCTTATTCAATCGTCGAAGTGTTCTTGTTGCTGGGCCAAGTTTGATTTGAATTGATATCAGATTGATATCCCATATCTATTTCTCCTTGATAGCCTGCGAGTTCTTCCTATGAGGTACTAAATAAGATACGGTAAGGTTGAGGGGAAGGTTGTGGCGGTAAGGTGAATTTGTGAAGTCGACGCTGAGGTTGATTTTGATTAGATATCGACCACGAGGTCAATTTGAAAAGAGACGACCGCCACGTCAAATTGATCTAGTAAAATTTGACCACGGGGCGATGTTAAACAGTAAAGGTGAATGATTCAGCACCGAGATCAATCTTAAGAAGGAAGCGGCAAGGTGTTTTTATAGAATAGTGGCAGCGAGGTGAAGTTAAAAAGAAGACAACGAGAGGACGACGGATCAAAGTGAGGTGTTGCGGTCGCCGAAGTTAATCTCTCAGAGTGACGAGGTAGTGTCAGTGCAATTACGAAGGAGATGACCACGAGGTGTGATCTGGTGGAGACGAGGCGACGTATTACTGTAAAGCATTGTAGAGATGGCGATCGTGAAGTGAGGTGGCACTCACCATCTTGACTTTGGCCCATAATTCACTTTCCAAGCCCAACTACAAAACTTAGTCTTCAATTAGGTGGGTAAAAAGAAGTGGTGCACGAGGTGAGAGTGGTGCACGAGGTGACCAAGGGAAAATAAAACTGGTGCACATGGTGGAGTTTGTTGTTAATGAATTGAATTGTTCCAAGGCCCACCTCCAATTTTATTCATTTTGATCACGCCTTCTTCTTATGCCGTGATATAATTCTGAGTTGTAGTGTGTAAACGTCGTGGTCACGAGGGTGCACGGGGAGAACTTCAAATTTGCACCAAGGTCAGTTTCAAGTTAAGACCGTGGGTTCGTCTTACATCCATTTCAACCTGTAAGTCTCTCTTCAAATTGATTAACTTAAGAGTTTTTATGAGTGAACCCATGTGCTTATCTTGACTTAGTATGTTATAGGTTGTTTTTGTATTTATAGCATAATAGCTATGTCCGGTAGTAACCGCGAGGTTGACGCCTTTAATTTTAGCTCCTGGTTAGATAAGCCCATAGAGCATTCTTCTAATGTTGATTTGGTCGACTTAGATGACTCCGAAGCGTTACGAACCACGTCGTGGTTAATGCTTTGAACTCTAAGGCTCCTCAGAGAGTTCGAAAGAAACCCAATCCACCTGGTTCCACTCTTTCTACCCAGAAATCCCTTGATATACTCAGAGAATCTTTTAACATTGTGGAGGACATCGAGTTTGTTGCTATGTAGCAGCGAGCTGATAATCCTCCGAGCGGTTATCTTACTATGTATGAGAGCTACTTCTTCAAGACATATATGTGGTTTCCTATCCCAGGCGTCATCCTTGAATTTCTTTGGGAACACAACCTTGCACTAGCTCAAGTTACTCCGACTGGGATTCGCCACTTGATTGGAATTTTAGTGCGCCGTTATGAATGTGGTCGCGAAATCGGATACTGGGAGTTACTCAATCTTGTGAGAGTTGTAAAAACCAGTTCAGTGTTGCAGCGTTAACTTATCCTATTAGAGCTCTAGGAGACGTCAACGCTCTTCAAGAGCTCTTAGCTACCAAAGGGTGCCATTGGTCTAGAGATTTCTTCTTTAATAGAGTTCAGTCCGCTCGAGCTTGTCGCGTATACTCTGCTCTTCCAGGCCTGACTTCTTTCGTTAATCCGACCATGAGTGATCACGAGACTAGAGAGAGGCGTACTGCGTACGCTACATGAGAGGAGAGCCACTGCCTTAGCCACACAGCAACGGTGGAGCATGGTGGGACCTCCAGCCGGAGAACCAAAGTCTCGGAGTCGTCGCCGTTGCAGAGGCTACTCCAATAGGTACTATACTTCCACTACTTAGTACATATTGTGCAGTAGTTAAACAAATGAAACTTACTTGTGTCTTATTATTTATGCAGATTCCGTTGGCGGAGAAGTAGTCCTAGCGAACTGTCCTTCCAAATCTTCCCTTAACCCGCATCAAGGAAAAAAGGAGACAAGAAAGGAAAGGGTCACAAGCGAGTTGCTTCAGAAGACGAGGTCATCGAGGCGGAGGGTCAAAAGATAAAGAAGCGATCAAACTACTACAAAGGATTCTTGTGCGACATCTGGCGCGTCTTCTAACGTGTTTGCTCAGATTCGCTACCAAGGTGATAATTTCCCTCCACCAAGTGCTTTGACCAGGAGTGCTACCTACGATGAGGTTCCTGAACAGGGGATCCAGGTATAATATTCTTTGAAGCTCACATTATACCTTTTCTCTTGATTTATCAGAGTTAGTAATTACTCATGGTGATTATTTTTCTTTGCAGTTAATAACTAAGTTCAAGAAGTTGAACTTTCAGTATAACGAGGATGCGCGCATTGCCAAAGACCATGCCGAGAAGGCGAAGGAGATGTACCAAAATCTCAAACCCGAGCCTGTTTCGATTTTTGTTTCTTGAAATTTGATTCCTTTTTTCCTGATAATGGTTGAATCGATAGGGATCCAAGCCATGGAGGTACACAGGAGAAGAAGCTAACATGGATAGAGAAGAGATCAAAAATTAAAATCTCCTAGTATTAAGATCCACCAATGGAAGCCAACAAAATTAAAAAATTTTAGTAAAGATCTTAAGAAGTGATGGTTAACAATTTATATTAAAAATATTTCTAAGATCCAAAATTAGGGATTCATTGATGGAGATGCTCTCAATTCCTTTCATATTGAGAAAACAAAAAAAAATTAAGGAGGATTTATTGGCAATAATATACAAATCGGACTAACACGTAAACTAAAAGATTGTTATTGGATAATTCGAAACATCCAAAAAACCAGTGGACCACTTTGAATTTGTGGAATCAACTTAAACCATCTCTAAATCTTTAGTGGGGATTATTGGTTCTTGAAATTTAATGGATTTGAAAATTATTATGGATTTAGAAATCTTATATGAATCCATTGATTTTAAAATCCAATTAAAAAAAATTAAGTGGATTTCAAAATCTATTAAATAGATTGTTATGAATCAACCAAATGGAATTACATAGATTTAAATAACTTTTCGTATCCATTAACATGGGCATAATTTATTTTTTTAGGCCAACATATTTTTTCATCATCGAACAAAAGTATTGAAAAAACCATCAAAATAAAATCAATAAGGTTTTTGTGTTATAGATTCTACGATTATATAGAGATAACATTTTATAAAAAAAATATAATAAATTTTCATTATAGCAAATGGAATATTGTACAAAAAGAAAAAATGGAAAATTATCATTATAAAAGTTATGTTACATTGTGAGAGGTATTATTGTAAATTTGACATCTTGGATATATATGTGACGTGAAGATGATATAATTAAGAACTTAATAACAAATCCATTCAAATAATAAGGTAAACCTCAATATTTGAGTCTTTATATTTTCAGCATCAAAATACTTTTAAATCCATTAAAATCCAATATCAAATCAAATCCATAAGTAAATCCGTTGGATTGAATAACACTAGATTTTATTATGGATTTCAAAATCATAGAACCAATAACACTGGATTTGAACATAAATTTTAAATTCATAGAACCAATAACAATGGATTTCGTTTGGATTTCAAAATCCATTTAATTCAATAAACCAATAACCCCCTCTTAGTTTTATTACTTTTCATTTAATTTAATTATTAGAAAAGTAAAGAATCAATCATATACTTATATGTGGCTAATGAGGTTCTAAAAAACTTTAAAATAATTTCTTAAATCTCTTGATAGAGATACATGTCTTAATTTCTCTCTTGCTTTTTAATTACTTTTAATTATTTTAATGTTAAGAAACGAAGTCACATATTCTGGTTGGAGATGCCCTTATCTATATGCAAAGATAGATGTCTTTTCAAGCACCTCTACCTCATACTGACTTGTCAATTCTATATATTCTTGATGATACGAAATGTGCTGTTCACACACACACACACACAAAAAGAAAAAAAAATGAATTATGAGCATGTTAAGTTAGGACCAGAAATATGATATTAAAGTCAACACAACTAACTACTAATTTGAATTCTTAGAGCATGAGTCCATTGTGGTCTCATAAAACATAATTTAGTATTATTTTTAATAATTTTTTAATTTTTTGAGACTCAATAAGAGACAGATAATAAATCAGTCTTCAGTGGTAAGATCGGTGTCGGTCTCAAAAAAAAAATTGTTAATTTGGACAATATCAAATTCAACAAAAATCAATTGCATAATTCCATAACACAAATCAATTGCATAATTCCAGAACAAATTCAACCGTAATTAGCAATATAAGATTCATCAAAAAATTTGGTGACGAGTACTTGTCCTAGCATCTTTCCTACAAACAATAAAAGTCTGAATTGGATCAATAGACTCTGAGATCATGCACGAGTACTTGTTATGGAAGAGAGATCCAGCTTCTGCAACCTTGGAAAAAGTCAGGAACCACCACATAAAATCCAGCTTCTGCAACCTTATCAGCAAGTTTCCTATCACAAATGAGCAAAAAACAAAGATAAGTTAAACACAAATGAAGCTTATTTATAGCCACTGATAAAATTAGAGAGAGCTAATGGAAAAAACACAAGTCAAAACATACTATAACCAATTCTGATACTTCGGAGCAAAACCAACTTTGGAAGCTTCTATCAATCTACCTTTTCTCAAACAATGCCCCCATTACCAAGCTAGAGCATAATCATTCCAGCAAGTAGAAACATTTTCAATCATTACATTCCAAAGTTACACACAATCACCAAAATGCAAGGGACTTGAGTTATAAATGGTTCTAAAAGGATTTTACCTTCTTTGGGTTAGGAACAGACACAATGAAGATGAGTGATCATTTCTTGATAGCCACATTCATCTCTATTCGTAAGTTTAATTACTCTACCAATACCAAAACCTTTCTATTGGAGTTTGATATTCACTCACACAACACTGCAAAAACATTAAGAATATGTGATTTAGACAATACAATTTAAACATCAAAACAACAAAGAATAGACAACCTAACAATAATCTCTTCTTACAAATTTCTTCATAATCCGATTCATCCAAATAGCAATCCGATTTAGACAATAATCTTCTACCAATATCAGATTTATCAAAACTCAATTGCAAACCGTAACATTCATAATCACCCTTTGCCTTTACCACGAAATCAAATTTCCATAACAACAAAACCGAATCAAAGAATCATTCTAAACGACCGAATCTACAAAACGTTTCATATACCCAAACCCTAAACCACATAATCGAATAAGATGAAAGAGATAGAAGACTTATCTTCAGAAGATAGATCGACGGATCTCGACTTATCTTCATCTTCATCAAATTGAGATCCACCACGACGAAGACGGGAGACAGAGGATAATCGAGAGACAGAACAACAGAGAGAGAGGCGGAGATACGTCGCCGACGAGAGATATCGACGACGAGATACGCCAGCGATGATCGAAGAAGAAGAAGCCAAATCGCCGTCGACGTTGAGAGAAAGAAATGTTTTTAGCAAAAGAATTTTTTTTTTCTGAAAATAATTAGCCACTCCGAACGTAACACATGTTTGTTGAGACTGTCTCTTTGGACTCTGCCTACTGAGCCGGCTCAAGCACAAAAAACATTTCTAATTTAATTTTCAATTATTTTTGGGCTAAAGAGACCCATATAAACTCACCGTTGGAGCTGCTCTTAGACTTGGTCTAACCGTCGATACACATACAACCTAGAGATGAACAAGAACGCAAAGAAAGCGATGACAGTGAAAGCGGCGAGCAACCAGTAAAAGTAATCGACATGGGCTCGGTTCAGGTTGGTTTTGAACCAACTGTCTTTGTCGTTTCTTCCGGTGGCCCAATCAATCACAGTGATGAGAAAACCACTTAAAAAGCTCGAAAGGCCCATCACGCTCAAAGAAAGCGTGAGACCAATGCTCCTGAGCTCTGTTGGGACTTGGTCATAAAAGAATTTTTGATTGCCCACAAGAGAGAACACATCTATCATCCCAAGTAGCAAATACTGAGGAACGAACCAACATATGGACATTGGATAAGTCGCGTCTGGCTTGTCCACGAGCCCATGTTCCCTAGCAATCTGAAGTCGTTTTGCTTCTACCAATGCTGCAAGCACCGTATTAAAGCTCGAAAGCACCATACTGACTCCTATTCTCTGGAGCATTGTGATCCCAAAAGATTTTTGGGTGATCATTCCGGCTAACAGGAGGAACACACGCTCATAGATAGGGACCGAAATGAGAATCGATAGACCGAAGAATGACAATAGAGAAGCCGGGCGGATATCCAAACCCGGAAAGATTTGTCTGTCGACCGTAACACCTTGCTTAGTGAAGAAAGTAATGTTTTGAGCATACAAAATCGTGCTTAGCACCGATGTGATCCATATCGGAATAAGCCTTACCAAAGCCTTCGCGTCTTCCACATCCCTACTATTAGAATCAAATATCATATCTTCTCTATTACGGCAAATCCCTATGATTGGGATGATTTGCAATATGTCTTTATGCCGTAGTTAATATAGAATATTATAGTTTATGGTAAGTAGATACTATCATTGTACTATAAAGTTGTAATCTCTTATTTGTTCAATAGATACACAAATTCACAAAGTTCTTCTTCTCCTTCCCTCTGTTTCATGGTATCAGAGCCTGAATTATTTTTGTGATTTTTTTGTTACGAACATCGACTGAAGATGTCCGACCAAAACGCAAACCGAAACTTGAACCCGACAACCGAAACCAAGCGAATCCCGATCACAACAATGGAGATAACCGACCAAAACACGAACCAAAAATTGAACCCGACAACCAAAACCGAGCAGATCCTGATGACGACTATGGAGGAGTTTGGGATGAAGACGTATGCGAATACAGTTCACGTACCACTTGTGAAGAACTGTGAGCATGCCAACTATGTCATCACTGATAAGGACCGTGATGGTGTAAGTGGACTCAATGATAGTCAATGGAAGACTATTCTCAACTTGTTAAACGCTGGAAAAAATAGTGTCGACGCAAACACCACCAAAAAACTTTCTGGTAAATCTTCTTCTTCTTTTTCGATTATGGATACGGGAGCAAGTCATCACTTAACTGGAAAATATGATTGTTGGATGGATGTGAGAGAGATGCCACCGGTTTTAGTAATCATGGCAGATGGTAATGAAAGAGTATCGGTTAAAGAAGGAACGGTTTATCTTGGATCTGGTTTAGTGTTGAAATCAGTGTTCTACGTTGAAGAAATGCAGTCTAACGTGATCTCTTTAGGTCAATTAATGGATGAAAATCATTGTGTGATTCAACTTGCTGATCGGTGTCTCGTTGTTCAAGATCGTACTACGAGAATTGTGATTGGAGCGGGTAGGCGTGGAGGCGGAAACTTCCCTTTGTGCAGCTCAGAAACTGTTGGCTCAGTAACCGTTCTGTGGCACAAAAGGATGGGACATCCGTCTGCAAAAATAGTTGGTTCATTACCCGATGTCTCTGTCTCAGCTTCTTCTGAATTTTTGAACAAGGCATGTGATGTTTGTCTCCGTGCAAAGCAAACAAAGGCTTTTTTTCCTCTTAGTCTGAACAAAACAACAATGGTTTTTTAGCTAATTCATTGTGATTTATCCCTATAGAACCCCATCTCTTTCCGGCGCACGCTATATTTTAACAATAGTCGATGATTATTCAAGAAGTGTGTGGAATTTTCTCTTGAATGATAAAACAGAAGCACCTGTACAACTCAAAATGTTTTTGGCTATGACTACTCTTCAATTTCTGAAAGATGTCAAAGTTATAAGAAGCGATAATGGTTCTGAATTTGTTTGTCTCTCCAAATTCTTTCAAAGTATTGTGAGACATCGTGTGTCGGAACACCGCAACATCATGGAAGAGTTGAACGGAAGCATCGTCATATCTTCAACGTAGCAAGAGCATTGCGATTTCAAGCAAACTTGCCCATAGAGTTTTGGGGCGAATACGTGTTGACTGCTGGCTATTTGATAAACCGTACTCCAAGCTCAGTTTTAGGTGGAGCCACACCTTACGAAAAAATTTATGGAAAACCTCCATTGTACGACCATCTCGAAGTGTTTGGTACACTTTGTTATGCACATAATCAGAAAACTCAAGGTGATAAGTTTGCATCACGGAGTCGAAAGTGTTTATTCGTTGGATATCCTCACGGCAAAAGGCATGGAGGTTATATGATTTAGAAGAAAAGGTGTTTTTCACTTCACGAGATGTTACGTTTAATGAAAACAAATTTCCTTTTGTTAATTCTTCTCGGCTTGACGAACCAGAAGCTGATCAAGCTCTCTCAATTCCTAATCTTGCTGCTCTTGAAGAAGAAGAACGTCACCATCGGCAGACATCAACTTTGACTTGTCAAGCACCTCCAATAGGCTTGAATGATATACAAGGCCCATCTACAGTAGTTGATGATTTGACCTCTCAAGTAATGGTAAGACCTTCGCTTATCCAATTCAAAATTATCTTGATCATAGTCGGTTTTCAGCAACGCATCAGGCATACATGGCTGCTGTTATAACCACTGTTGAGCCTCGAACATATAAGCAGGCGATTGGTGATCACCGTTGGAGAACTGCTATGGGTAACGAAATTGATGCTCTCGAAGAGAATAATACCTGGGTGCTTGTGGATTTACCTAAAGGGAAAACAGTGATTGGTTGCAAGTGGGTCTACAAAGTAAAATACAAGTCAGATGGAAAGATTGAGCGTTATAAAGCAAGGCTAGTGGCCCCTGGAAACCGACAGATTGAAGGAGAGAATTATGGAGAAACGTTTGCTCCGGTTGCAAAAATGGGTACAGTTCAGTTAGTTTTGGAAGTAGCTGCTAGTTGTGGTTGGGCGGTGCATCAAATGGACGTTCATAACGTTTTTTACATGGAGATCTCCATGAAGAAGTCTAGATGAAACTTCCTCCAGGTTTTAATTCTACCGACTCATCAAAAGTTTGTCGACTAAAGAAATCGTTATATGGTTTAAAGCAGGCACCGCAATGTTGGTTCGAGAAATTATCTACTGCTCTTACTAATTACAGGTTTCAACAATCAAAATCGGATTACTCCTTATTCACGTATGCGAGAGAAGATAATCATCTTCATGTTTTAGTATATGTCGATGATATGATTATCACAGGAAGCTCACCACAAGAAATGGCAGACTTCAAAGCATATCTGTCATCTTGCTTCCACATGAAAGATTTAGGTCCTCTGAAATATTTTTTAGGCATTGAAGTGGCAAGAAACTCAACGGGTATTTATTTATGCCAAAGGAAGTATGTGATGGACATCATTACTGAAACAGGCTTGTTGGCATCCAAACCAGCAACGTTTCCGCTTGAACAAAACCACAAGTTAGCATTATCATCCTCGCCCATGCTCACTGATCCTCAGAAATATCGAAGGCTGATTGGGCGACTTATTTATTTGGCAGTCACACGACCTGATTTGGCATATTGTGTGCATGTTTTGGCTCAATGATATAACGTGAATTTGGACGTTCCTAACCACGAACTTAACGAGTTTTCAGAGTCTTTTGAGTTGTTTTGAGCTGATATTTAGATCCATACTCGAGGATATGGAACCACATGCGTACGGGAAAGAGATTCAAGCATTCGAGCGAAAACCAAAGTTTTCTGGAGTCCGGACTGACCGGTCCACCTCCTAGACCGACCGGTCCCCCATTTTACATGCACATGCCGACCGTTCCCACGCGACCGATTGATCCGATCCAAGACTTGAAGACTCGGTGGCCCCTGGAAATGGGACCGACCCGTCCACACCAAAGACCGGTCAGTCCAGACACTTTGAAGTCGATGGAAAATGGCTCGGGAAATCAGACCGACCGGTCCACACCAAGGACCGGTCGGTCCATACATGGATACGTGAAGAATTTTGTTCTCGGGAAACCGGACCGACCGGTCCACCCCTGGACCGACCGGTCCAGCTCCCAGATTTTTAGGAAAGTTCCCAGATTTCGTTTTATCTTATAAATACCTGTAGGGTTTCGTTTTTTTTTAGGATCGCCTCTTTTATTTTCTTTTACTCAGACGTTTTTGTAAAGAAGGAGAAGGATTCCTCTACTTTTCGGAGAAGAATTTCTGAAACTTATTGATTTCTCTTTTATTGATTATGCAATTTCCATCTATTGATTTTGTTATGCTTTCTATTATGTCTGAGTAGTTTTCTAGTTAGGTTTTAGGGTTTTTCGATGGATCTCACAGATTAAATCAGACACAGATAGATTACTTATCAATTACCATCTTCATCACTGTTAGGCATAATGCTAGGATTGAACTGGCCATTTAATCTCTAGTTCTTAGGTTGATACACATTCCAAAAGCTTGTGTATCTCTGGAACTACTGTTAATGAATAATGCGTTATAGCAATTCGAAAGGTTAGTTATAGAGTATTATGAACTGATCAAACCTGAACTATAATGTTTGTCTAGGATAGCCGTAACCATTCCAAAAGTTTAGGCACTCGGATCTCTAGGGAAAGTAATTGTTATCACGGAAGTGGAGCAATTTATATCAGTGTTTTGAGTTTAAGATGCATGCATATTAGAATCTGAATAGTTGTCTGGTTTATGAATGTGATTTCCTGAGAATTCCCTATTGCCTAACGCAATTATTTATCTGAATTTAAATCGTTTTTACTTGTAATCTTGTCTTTCAATTTGATAACAATCACCCATCTTTGTTTCCTGCTTAGCTTAGTTCAATAGTCTATAATCTGTTGTGTAACACTTGGTCCTTGTGGATTCGATCCCTGAATATACTACTGCGTTGCCAGTGCACCTGCAGTATTTATTTCGGGTAAAACCTGATCCGTATCAAGTTTTTGGCGTCGTTGCCGGGGACCAATTGTGTTTGCCATCGATTTTGATTTACGAATTTTGTCTAAGTACTTTACTAATTTATTTTTCTTTTTGTTTTTGTATGAGCTTTCAGGTGTATACAGAGGAGAAGTAATCGCACTGAACCTCTGATATCACTCACTAACGAAGAATTGGCCAAGCTAGAAAGGTCTAACAGAGCTCAAAGGAACCTCTCGCCAGTTATGGACGAAGGGAATCAGGCTGAAAACGCGGGTCTTCAAGCTGCCTTGTTTGACCAGATAGAGCAGATTCTGGCTGCAACTACTGCCAACGCGCAACTGGCGCAACAGCAGATGCAGCAGCAGTTTGCTACGATGATGGCACAGCAGATGCCACCAGCAGGACAAAATCCTCTGCCGCATAGAGGGATTGGAGAAGGGGACAATGTCCACACCTACTACCAGAACAGATCAGCCATTCGCGTCCCTGCGATTCAGAGGAATGACTTCGAGATTAAGGCTCAGCTGATTAATCTGGTAGAGAGACATGTGTTGGCTTCTGAGAATCCCATGGATCACATAGAGAACTTGGAAGAAGTTTGCAAGACGACTAAGGCTAATGGGGTGCCATTTGGCTACCTTAAGTGCAAGTTGTTTAAGCATTCTCTCCCTGACAAAGCTCTGAGGTGGCTCAAGTCACTTCCTCCAAATTCTCTTAACGGCTGGGAAGAAGCTAGAGCCGCCTTCTTGGACTACTTCTACACTAAGACCAAGACAGCTCAACTCAGAGGAAGAATCACCAACTTTTCGCAGAAAGGTGGAGAATCATTTGCTGAAGCCTGGGATAGGTTCAAGGAGTATCACAGGGAGTGCCCATACCATGGATTTACCTAGCAGCAGATGCCCAAGACCTTCTACGATGGAGTCACTTGGGAATACCAAACCAATCTCAATGCCTCCAGCAATGGTGACTTCATGACCCAGAGCATAGAAGGTGCTTACCGATTGATCGACAACATGGCGCAGAGTTCCAGCAATCAGTGTTCAGAGTATGATCGATCAAAGAAGATCTACAGCGTTGACACACCATCTGCAACAGAGATAGCAGAGCTGACAGCTGCTAAGATCAGGGACTTAATGCAAGGAAGCCATCAGGGCATCAGTATGGTCGGGAACATTCACTCAGAGGATGCTGTTTTAGTTTCAGAGGATACTCAGGAGATCAACTTTGTAGGTGGTCAAGGGATTGTACAGAACAGAAGTTTTGAAAACAACTACCGAAACCATCCCAATCTATCCTACAGGAGCACCAATGTTGCCAATCCCCAGGATCAGGTCTATCCTCAGCAAGCTGCAGTTCCACCTCAGAAACCGTTTGCCAGTTCATCAGGAACAACTCCTCCTGCTCAAGGATTTATAGGGTACAATGCTGGTTATCAGAGGCAGTATGGACAGAGTTCAGGATCCGGGTACCAAAATCAGAATCAATTCCAGCCTAGACAACAAGCTCCTCCACCTCCAGCCTCCAATCCCAATGATGAGCTCAAAGTTATGATGCAGCTTATGCTGGCTAATCAGGAGCAGAGTTCCAACGCTATTTCAGACATCAATGAGCGACTAGAAGCTGTGACCACTCATCTGAAGATGCTTGACACTCAAGTGGAGCAGCAAGCATAAGCGGTTAAGAGACAGCAAGGAACTCTTCCGGCCAAAGGAGAGCAAAATCCAAAAAAGGATTGTTATGCCATTTCTGTGATGGAAAGGGGCGATTCTGCTGAGGAGGAGGAATATGTGCAGATAACTAAGGAGTGTAGCGCTGTGTTACAAAACAAGACAGTGAAAAAGCTTGGAGATCCTGGTCGTTTTAAACTCTCAGTCCAGATTGACTCTACAGTTTTTCCTCGCTCACTCTGCGACTCAGGCTCTAGTGTCAACATCATGCCTTACTCCGTTGCAAAACAATTGGTTTTTAATGATTTCAGGCTTCCTGAATTTTCTTTAAAGTTTGCTGATTGTTTTGTTAAACCTCCTATAGGTGTTTTTGAGGACGTACAGCTGCTAATTGGTGATGCTTTTGTCCCTGCAGATTTCTTGGTGCTTGACATGGTTGAAGAATCGGGAGATCCTCTCATCCTTGGAAGACCATTTCTCTGAACAGCTGGTGCAATGATTGATCTCAAGCATTGACGCATTAACCTCCAACTGGGAAACACTGAGCTGAAATTTGAGATGGGTAAGCAGGTGAAGCAGCCTGAGATCTATGGAGGAACCTTCTCGATTAAGGAACCGCCAGACATCATTGATCAAGTCACAGAGGACCCAGCTCTTCCTACTGGTCTACAATGGATACTGAGGAACAAGGAACGTAATCGGCGTTCAAGGCCTCATCTCGCTCACACCGCCATCACAGAGGGTGTTGTGATCCCTCTTGATCATCCACCAGACGCCTGAAAGGCACACACGTCGAGCTAACGACATTAAATAAAGCACTTGGTGGGAGGCAATCCACTTGTAAGTGTAAATACATGCTTTCATCTTTCATTCTTTTTCAGTTTTACCTTTGTTTTTGTTTTTTTCTCTTTGGTTTTCCTTAGGAATTTCCGTCACAGCACTTTGGACTTGGATTCTGGAATTGGGACCGGTCGGTCCGGAGCGTTTTGTGGCTTGGGAGAGGTCCCTGGAATTGGGACCGGTCGGTCTCTTTGTGAGACCGGTCGGTCCACTCTGTCGACGAGCCTCCTTAAGGTCCCCAAACCGTCCGTGTCCCGCGCTTGACCGGACCGGTCGTTCCCTTACCGGACCGGTCGGTCCCGTCCCGCGCACCACCCCAGCCTCTGGACATCAGACCGACCGGTTTATTACCGGGACCGGTCGGTCCCCAGCACCAAGACGGTCAGTCTCGAGGTAAGAACGCGCATGTCCCGTGCATCACCGTGAGTCTCCAGAGTTCTGATGACGAAGTTAGCTTTTCTTACTTTTCTTTTTTATTCTCATTTTACTTTCTTTCTCTTTAATAGTTCTTTCTTTTGGATTTATTTTCACACCGGGTCGGTGTGAAGTAAGTCTGGGGGGAGTACTATTAGTACTAATTATACTTTTTATTTTATTTTTTCTTATTTTCAGTTTATACTAAATCTTTGTGATATGCGTGCAATTCTAGGACCACATGATGTTTGCTAACATTTTTCTTTAGATTAACAGTGACTAACCAAAGCAATGGGAAAATTAAAAACGCCCTAGCGGATCAGTGTTACCAGAAGGCTCCCGTCTCCTTGAAAGCTAACGCTGACACTCTTTGCTTTGGTCTGTTTTCTTAACTCAGGGAATTCGAAATCGCATAAGAAGTATCAACCACGTTAGGAGTCCTATCCTTTTTCAAACACTATCCTCTCTTCAGGACTCTTAATGGCCAGACTCACTTTTAGTCTGGTACCACACCCTTACCCTAACCTTTCTTTCAAACCTCATGCATTCTATTGAAGACATTGACATGCACTCAAGCGCAAAAACTCCGGAGACGTAGTCCGGCCAGCCTATCATTCTAAAGACCTTTTGGTACCACATCAAAACTTTCTGCTTAGGATTTTTATTTTTCATTTCTATATCTATTTTTCGTTTTTCATCACTTGTGCTTAGGAAAAGGCTAGAAATAATCCCCAACAAAAAAATAAAATAATAAAATAATAAATAATAAAAAAAAATAATAAAAAATAATAATAAAAAAAAGAAGTTGAAAGGGATTAGAATAAAGCCTCAGATTTTACATGTACATTTATAAGCACATTTTTGTTTCTCATTCTTAGCATTAGTTCTTTAGATAAGCAGAAAGTTTTCATCTAAATAAAGAAAAATGTCTTAAGTTTGAAAAGTTGTGCATCATCTTTGGATTTAGTTCTCTTGGATTTTGTGTCATGACTTGCATTCGGCCGCGACTGAGGTTAGCCTAAACTCTTTCATACCACCATTAAATAGCCCAAATCCTTAACCCTTATGCGACAGATATTTTCCTTGAGGTAAGATTTCTGGACCTTAGTGTAGAGTCGCTGAGACATAGGAACTTGAGTATGGTAACACTGCTATGTATTAGGCAAAGTACATGAAGTACCATCTTGGTTTTTGATCTGTTTATGAGTTTTCAGGGCTGTTAGTATTACATCTGTGGGGTCCTAAAGGATTGCATTCAGCTCACAAAGGTTAGTTTGGTTTTTATAGCTTCCTTGAATTTATGTCTAGTTTGTCTTCACTTGAGGACAAGCAAAAATCTAAGTCTGGAGGAGTTGATATAACGTGAATTTGGACGTTCCTGACCACGAACTTAACGAGTTTTCAGAGTCTTTTGAGTTGTTTTGAGCTGATATTTAGATCCATACTCAAGGATTTGGAACCACATGTGTACGGGAAGGAGATTCAAGCATTCGAGCAAAAACCGAAGTTTTCTGGAGTCCGGACTGACCGGTCCACCTCCTAGACCGACCGGTCCCCCATTTCACACGCACATGCCGACCGTTCCCACGCGACCGATCGATCCGATCCAAGACTTGAAGACTCGGTAGCCCCTGGAAATGGGACCGACCCGTCCACACCAAGGACCGGACGGTCCAGACACTTTGAAGTCGATGGAAAATGGCACGGGAAATCAGACCGACCGGTCCACACCAAGGACCGGTCGGTCCATACATGGATACGTGAAGAATTTTGTTCTCGGGAAACCGGACCGACCGGTCCACCCCTGGACCGACCGGTCCAGCCCCCAGATTTTTAGGAAAGTTCCCAGATTTCGTTTTATCTTATAAATACCTGTAGGGTTTCGTTTTTTTAGAGGATCGCCTCTTTTATTTTCTTTTACTCAGACGTTTTTGTAAAGAAGGAGAAGGATTCCTCTACTTTTCGGAAAAGAATTTCTGAACCTTATTGATTTCTCTTTTATTGATTATGCAATTTCCATCTATTAATTTTGTTATGCTTTCTATTATGTCTGAGTAGTTTTCTAGTTAGGTTTTAGGGTTTTTCGATGGATCTCACAGATTAAATCAGACACAGATAGATTACTTATCAATTACCATCTTCATCACTGTTAGGCATAATGCTAGGATTGAACTGGCCATTTAATCTCTAGATCTTAGGTTGATACACATTCCGAAAGCTTGTGTATCTCTGGAACTACTGTTGATGAATAATGCGTTATAACAATTCGAAAGGTTAGCTATAGAGTATTATGAACTGATCAAACCTGAACTATAATGCTTGTCTAGGATAGCCGGGACCATTCCAAAAGTTTAGGCACTCGGATCTCTAGGGAAGTAATTGTTATCACGGAAGTGGAGCAATTTATATCAGTGTTTTGAGTTTAAGATGCATGCATATTAGAATCTGAATATTTGTCTGGTTTATGAATGTGATTTCCTGAGAATTCCCTATTGCCTAACGCTTTTATTTATCTGAATTTAAATTGTTTTTACTTGTAATCTTGTCTTTCAATTTGATAACAATCACCCATCTTTGTTTCCAGCTTAGCTTAGTTCAATAGTCTATAATCTGTTGTGTAACACTTGGTCCTTGTGGATTCGATCCCTGAATATACTACTGCGTTGCCTGTGCACTTGCAGTATTTATTTCGGGTAAAACCTGATCCATATCACTCAATTTATGCAACTTCCAAGAGAAGATCATTGGAACGCAGCCTTGAGGGTGGTTCGTTATCTCAAAAATAGTCCCGAACAAGGCATACTTTTGCGCGCCGATACTGATTTCCAAATCACTGGATGGTGTGACTCGGATTGGGCTAGTTGCCCTCTTACAAGACGCTCAGTCACGGGTTATTTCGTCCAACTTGGTGACAGTCCCGTCTCTTGGAACACACGCAAACAACCCATTGTAAGCACTTCTTCCGCAGAAGCCGAATGCAATGATGTTTCTAGCCAAGGAACTTATTTGGCTTAAACGGATTCTTGAAAGCCTTGGGGTCAAACATCCGCAACCCATGCATATGTACTGCGACAGCAAAGCAGCCATTCATATAAGCAACAACCCGGTGTTTCATGAGCGAACAAAACATGTTGAACTTGATTGCCACTTCGTCCGTGAACAGATTCAAGCTAAACAAATAGTCACCAAGCACGTCAACGCATCTTCTCAACTAGCAGATATATTCACGAAGGCTTTAGGACAAAACGAGTTTGACAGTTTTCGAGACAAGTTGGGCATATTAGACTCACATGCTCCAACTTTGGG